>JAHZMV010004600.1:0-13253 GCA_027743765.1 Coecobrya sp. COE2 | reverse complement strand
GTGCACTTCTGCTGCTGCTGTATAGAGTGCAAAAAAAGAAAAGACGAAAAAGCACACACACAAACACACAAAATAAAAAGTCAGTCTTATGGCTTAAGATCCTCCTCTCGTATTTTGTACATTTATTATGTGTGTTTACCTTTACCCCTTCTTTATGTTTCATTTTACATAGATAATTTAACTGAAAACAAGTCCATTTGTGAGAGCCAGTCAACTAGTGGATCTTGTGTTAATCAGTAGCAACATAGCTAAAATTTTCTAACACTACTATTACTTGTACTAGTGTGACCAGTTAAATACCTTTTTACATTCTTTCCTTACGTACAACAACAAACAACGAAACAGAGGAAAGCACACTAAACTTAAACTTATTAGTTGAGTTTTGTGCGTGCAAATACCGTACCAGGATGTTTTACCTGACTACTACACATAAAAAATAATATGGTATGCCTTTTATACACACTATAATGGTTGTTTTCAGTGATTGTTATTGTATTGTTGCATGCAAAAACTCATCTCTGCTGGGAGAGCGCATTGTTACACATATATATGCAATAATGTAGAATTCGATTTTGACATGCAGCCTACTGCTGCAATAAAAGTGAGTTCATGTATAAACGCTGAGTAGGCATGTATGGTTTAGCATAGTTTTGAAATCTCTATAATCGTAATCCACACATTTGCAAACACATATACACACATACTATTAGTGTAACGTCTGTTACATTGTAATAGGTACCAGTGAACAGTTAGAGACCTGAACAAGTCAAGTTTTTGGATTTCAAAGGAAAAAACGAGGATTTAGAGCTGTTTTGAATATCAGCCCTTGTCTCCCTTGTTTTGTGCGCACATTGCTATTAATTTAAAGAGTGGTTTAACCAGACCAGGTAAAAAGTTTGTTTTGTAGGTATGCAGGATGTTGTAGTAGTTTGTATGCTCTACCTGATGTTGCTCTACGGGGTGAACATTAATTTAAAGTTAGGCTAAAAGTTGTAGGATTTCCCTTAATCGCGGCATTGGTACTTTAAAACATGGTATAATATGTGCGTTATATGATGTCAAAATGGAGTAGTGTTTTATTCGATTTTTTGGTACGTTATTGCGCGATACGCTGCTTTCAATACGTGCATGTGTGTGTAGTGACTTTGTGTGTGCATAAAAAATCTCTGGGATAAGTTTAAGTCACAATCTCACAATTCATATAGAATGAATTTGTATAGTTGGATGAACTATCAGGCAAACCTCGAGGGAAGGTACTTATGATGACTTTTATTATTTGATTTAAGGGAGTTACAGTTAAGGTAGCACACTGTTTTGCGATTGCTGCAGTTTGATACTACAATGCATCCCAATTGTACTCTTATTATAGTAGAGTAGTTACCTCATGCTAAAAACTCTTTCTCCTCTCTCCTCACTCTTTTTGAAACTTGCTTGTTCTGTTATTAATGTTACTGTCGTGAGCAGTGAACGGAACTAGTTAAATAGTCTATGATAATCCGCATCCTGAATCCTGTCTCCTTTTCTATAAGTTTACTTTTAAAAAGTGAGGAGGAGCGACAAGTAGTAGAAGTGAATCTTCTTTGTCATTTACTTATACGTTCACTCTAATAACATAATGCACATGGTAATGCACACTGACATTAAGTGAAGATTTAGTTATCTTCTTTGACACACCAAGGAGCAGACACGCGTACTATTATACATATACGTATATATGTTCATTATAACCGCGGCTCTGTGATGGAGAGATTATTTTATATTCATTCATCTTTTCGAGCCACTTAAGTGAACACTACTGGCCAATGTGTGGTTTAGTTTTTATTAATTTTTATAATCACTGTGCGCTGCAAGCATTAAAGGAAAGGAACTTGATACAATTTACTGCAAGCTTGTAGAGGAAGAAGTGTTCACTCTGCTTTTACGATATGGTATGACCTCGATCAATATTGCAATATCCCTTTAAAATAAAACTTTGTTAAGCCTGGGAAAAGGTTTATCTTTATACTATAGCGCAATAGCGTCATTTTTGAGGTTAGCTTTATTTTTGGTGATCAAGTGGAGGAGGGCGTTTATTGCAAAAGCAACACTTTTCTCTGTTCACACATATCTTACCTCATTCAGTCAGTCAGTGGTTTAGTGCTTTGTTAAGTCAGAATGTTTTGCTGACCCGTGCCAAGGAATTTTATTTTAAATTCACGGACATATTGGCTGACTTAGATAATAAGAAGCGGAGACGGAACCTAGTAGTGTGGTAGGTTGAATGATTTCTTCCTGGGAGGTTAGGTTATTTTCATAAAGGACCCTGACCGTCAGTTTGTGCCCAGGAGTGTTCCCTTACACTCATAACAACCTTTAGTTTTAAGTTGGCAAAACTTTCATTTGCAAAAGGAAAAAGCAGAAAGTTATATCCAGTGTAAATATATTTTTGCAAAGTTTACACTGCATCACAATAAAGTGCATCTTTTAATCATATTAGTGCATAACTCTCGAGTTTCTTGTGTGCAATTCTTCTTGTTTCCCATTTTCTTCACATGAGAAACCATCCAACTTCCGTTGCGTTCTCCAATGTAAAGCAAAAAAGTATGATACATATTTTCAAGCAGTTCTACAACAATGATATATTGGATAAGTCATCCATAGATTTAATACCGTAAATGCACGTCGAGTCATTTAGGTGCGCATTAAAAAAGTCGTTCTGATTCATTTCCAAAATGCACGTGAATGCTAATCAGTGGAAATTTTCCAGGCAAACGTTCTAGCCGACACATTTAGCCTGTTTTGCTGACGCTGAATTTATAAAGTCATCAAGTTTTTATAACCGATTTGTCATCAACTACAAATTAGCCCGTCACATCATTGAAGAAGGACAGATTTTTTTTCGTTTTTGGTTACATCCGGGTTCACTGGTTTTCCCATTTTTATGGCTCGACTTCCACTCTTCTAACTAAACTGCCACATTCACTTTGTTTAGTGAGAGGATAATATTAAACTGGTGGCTGTTAACGCTAATGTAGCATATAATCGCGAGTAGGAGTGTGATTACGTGATACGGCAATAAATATTATGTACAGCTTAATGGGAATCATTTAGACGGTAAAGTATAGGAGCTGATGGGTTGCTGTTGTTTAACCTCAACCTCACTGTCAATGTGAAACGAAATCAAGTAGTAGCAAAAATTTGTTCAGCGTCACCAATAAAACTTTTTGCACATAAACCAAACATTTACTAATGCAGTGTATAAACAAGTAGGTACTGGATGCATTGTAATACACCTACTTTTTTATGGACAATGCAATTATTGGCATTTACGTATAAATGAATCATACATAAAACATGAACTATCATAATATAAGCACGTGGGTTCAATAGTTCCAAAATCTTTGTATATTGTTAGTAAATTAAGCAGAGATTCATATCTATTATTACGGACCAATTATATATTATGGCGTGATATAAAATGGTCAATGGTGCATAGTACACTTTTTTGTGGTGTCTTCTTTCCCACTTCGTATTACCTCATTAACTACGTAATGTAATGATTTTTCGAGTTTGCTTGTACTCTCTGGGGCAAGATAAGTGTTTGCTTGTGAATCATATTTTGTGACTTTTGTCATTACAGATAAGTGGACCTAGGTCGTCAACATCATTACTTCAATGAGTGGTGCTTCAAATTAACAGCCGAATTACAAAGAGAAAAGGTTTAAAGTTTATTTAAACCTCTGCTACTGTAGTGGGGAATACGTTTACAAAGTCAAACGTATCATTGTCATCATTAGTAATCAATTAAAAAATCATGGACTTGTCGGCCAATATCTCACAAGAGACATCAATTGCTATCAGTACCACTACTACAACTACTCAGGAACAATCAACCAGTAACAAAAGTGTTGGCAGCATTGCTACATCAGCGTATAATCCTCATCATCAGTATCAACAAAGTGCTGCATTCGGACACGTTCTCACCTCGCCAACTTCATCATCCACGATGGAAGTCACATCTCCTCTTGGAGCAATGCCTGAAAGTGGCTTCCTTGGAAAGCTAACAGCCAGTACTAGTTTTAGTGGGAGTAGTACGAGGAGTATGCCCCTTCATCATGGGAGTAAGCAGCCCCTTCAGGATTCTGAGGACAGTTCTTACGACTCTGATTGCGAGGTGTCTGACGCTACTACAAGCCATAATGATGTGAGTAGAACGGTCTCGGATACCCTGGGGCAGGAGTTTGAAGAGTACGTGACTATTTCTGCAAGAGGACAACAGACTGGTAGTGGAATAGCTGGAGGGAATGCTAGCGTCCTTAGTCCTGGTGCTACATCAGGGGGAGAAGCTTTCCAGGTTTGTACCGTGAAAATATTTCTTTATATGAAAAAAATTGTCATGTCATGAAAAAATATATTCTCAACATGACCCATGTTATATAACTTGCAGTTTAATACGGAAGATCCCAGCTACAAGTCAAAACTAGAATTCGCAAAGAAATTAGGCTACACGGAAACTCAAGTGCAAATAGTGTTAAGTAAATTAGGACCGAATCCTTCGCAAGACGAATTGTTGAACGAACTCATACTACTTGACGATAATAGTGGACTGAATGAAATTATAAGTACTGTAGAGCCTGCAGAAAGTGCAACCACGGCAGGAGCCGCCAGTGTTGCGGGAGCTAGTGCAGGACCTCTTTCTCAGGCAACCGGAAACTTGCGACATATTGTAATTGACGGCAGTAATATAGCAATGAGGTGAAATACGCGATTAAAATATAAGCAAATGATATGGTGTTAAAATTATATAGCCTTGTTCTATTTGGCTAACGAGAAATCAATATTAATTTTTCTTTTACATTTTCAGTCATGGGAAAAACAAGGCATTTTCCTGTCGTGGCATAAAATTGGCAGTGGATTATTTCAAAGCAAGAGGTCACAAGAAGATCACAGTATTTGTTCCTTCCTACAGGAAGGAATCACCGAAACCGGATGACCCAGTTACAGGTATATATACTAAAACTCGTATTGTTTTGAGCTTCTCTCTAAAAACTCGTTAGGAAGTATTTGATCAATTAAAGTTTTTGGTACATAAAAATGTTATATTGTACTGCGCACGTTCGTAGTAGAAACGCACTTGCTTGCACCTGTTATGCTTTTGCTAAAGTAAAAATTCTCAATTGTCCTGCTCTGAGGAGGAAAATAATTTGCTCGTGTTTTTACATAGTTTTTTGGGGGTTATTGTTATTACATAGTCTAGCAAGTGCACAAAATACTGGTATTGTATGAGCATATAACCGGTCTTACTGGTGTCACATTCTCTACTGATTGAGTAAAGTAATCTGGTACACCTGTTTCACCTTATATGCATGCACAACCAGTCAACTTTTCTTCAGAGACTCTTTTACGAATAAAAATCAAATTTGCATGTTTCTCTAATTTCGGTGCCAATGCACAAAGCACTTTATGCTATTTCAATGTTTAATTTATATGAATCGTGAATGAGATCTTTCACTATAGTCTATATTGTGCATGGCTAAATTATAAGAATATTATGTCCACCTTATATGTCTCATGGTTATAAATATAGTCACTGATTAGAATACATAATTTATATGCATTTTATGTATCTAAGTCAGAAACGAACGCAAAACTAAGTTTTTAGGTTATGGCTGCTATTTATCATTCCTTAGAATCGTTGCCACCAGCTAGCTTTTTGTATACCTTTATGCATTACGTTTATATTGTATTTGCGTAAAAGCTGTTTATGAATGAATTGTGCTCTAAATATGGTTATTTTTTATAATATTGCAGACCAAATCATCCTTACAGAATTAGAAAAGGAAGGAATCCTGGTCTATACCCCTTCAAGGCTGCTGAATAACAGACGTCTTATTTGTTACGACGATCGTTATATTCTCAAATTGGCTGTAGACGTGGATGGAATTGTTGTTAGCAATGACATCTGATTAGAATACATAATTTATATGCATTTTATGTATCTAAGTCAGAAACGAACGCAAAACTAAGTTTTTAGGTTATGGCTGCTATTTATCATTCCTTAGGATCGTTGCCACCAGCTAGCTTTTTGTAGCTTATATACCTTTATGCATTACGTTTATATTGAATTTGCGTAAAAGCAGTTTATGAATGAATTGTGCTCTAAATATGGCTATTTTTTATAATATTGCAGACCAAATCATCCTTACAGAATTAGAAAAGGAAGGAATCCTGGTCTATACTCCTTCAAGGCTGCTGAATAACAGACGTCTTATTTGTTACGACGATCGTTATATTCTCAAATTGGCTGTAGACGTGGATGGAATTGTTGTTAGCAATGACAATTATAGAGACTTGACTATCGAGTCATTAGATTTTAAGCGCATTATCGAAGAGAAGCTATTAATGTACACATTTGCTGAGGACAGGTAAATGTTAACACATACAAACAAAAAATGCAATGCAAAAAATGACGCGTTAAAATTATGACGGAAATCATTAAAAAAAATGTTTGATGTATTTTACAGATTTATGCCTCCAGAAGATCCATTAGGTCGTAATGGACCGCCTCTGGACCAGGTACAGTTATAATTTTATTTTATTTATCCATAAAAAATTATTTATTATCCGTGGTAGGATGCTTAATATTGCAATTTTTTTTCCAGTTCCTTTCAAAATCAATCGTATCCCAACTTCCTCCACCATGTCCATACGGACGTAAATGCACTTACGGCCAAAAATGCAAATATTACCACTCAACGCAAGCCAAGTCCGTTAGTGAAACGTTAAGAAAACAAGCAATGAAAACACAATCAGTACCAATAGCGTTAACAAGTAACCAGGCTCCAGTGTGTAGAACACGCTCCGCAATGGTTCCAATGGAATCCTCAAAAGACTTATCAATGTCAACAATGGGTGCTAACCAACATAGAAAACTCCAGCGACAATTAAGTATCAATCCGGGTGGTGACCCCAGAATCCACAAAACTTACCAGCGTGGTGCTAGTTTAAATTCTTCGCATTCTCTGTTTCCTTCGCAAGACTCGTATAGCTTAAGTCCATTCCCAGGTAACCCCACTTTGAGCGAAGTGTGGAAACCTGCGGACTGGACACTTCCTGGTTCCGCAAGACCCACTCAGGACGACTGGGCAAAGTCACAAAGGACGCATTTGTCTGGCTCGTCTGCTGTCAACTCCCCCCAACAACAACCCCAACAATCCTCTGCTCTCCCCCAAATGTTACAATCGTCATCTTCAACCTCATCAATTACATCTTCAAACAATCCGAGCAGGACTACCATGTACTACCACTTGGCAGCCATTTTTCCCGAGCATCAGGTCGAGCATGTAATGAGTTTATATCCAGACTGTACTGATCCTAGTTTTATATGTAGGCAAATTGTCAGCATTTTTAAGTAAGCGAAAAAAATGTATCATCATCACACTTGTTAACTACTTACAGTAGACAAGTTATACTGAATCAGAAAACACGTATTTGCCATTGCATTGTGTGAACTTTTATGTAACTGCTCATGCAGTAAAAAAATCGATATTTAAAGCGAGGATTTTTCAATAAAGAAACGTATCGCCTCTTTTCGTTTTCCGTAAATAATTCTTCAAATAATTACTCTCATTAACTAATTACACAGATAACGCTCCAAAATCCATACATACAACATAGGTGATTGCAAGACAAGGCATTATCATTAAAATTGCTATTCATAATTGTTTCACGCATGCTCATTTAGTACATCATGATTACGTAAGTGTAGAAAAAGCAACATTTAATTGTTGAGAACGATAATTATATTGAATTAAATTATAACCCCAAGACAGACAACCAACTGGGGAAAGTGCTTGCAAGTTGCAACAAACCGTGTTTACGCACCGCACCATCTATCTTTTCACGCCAGTTGTGAGTGAAGAAAGGAATGCAATGCTTGTTTATGCAAAATCAGATGTGTTTACTCACTCGATTGCCTTTACTTTTCCGAAGTTTTGTTTTGTACACATAACTTTTTAGTCTGGAAGATTTTTAATACAGAAACTTGTTGCAAATTTTTGTTGCGAAAAGATAATGGACTGAATGAGTGAAAGTCAGTTAGTGGATTGTGATTAGAATCGTTGACTGACTTGTGTGGTTGAAGGAAACCCGGAAAAATGAGACCGAGAAAACGAATGAGGACCCGTAATGGGGGAAATGGAATAGATGACAATATTCATTTGCTGTCATTGCCCTTATTGGTAAGATAAATTATATAATTATGTAATGTTATCATTATCACTTTGATTTAAAGAAAAGCTTATATGTGGTTATTGTTGGTTAATGTGGTGGTGGTGTAGGTCCAGGATCACATTTTGTCCTACTTGACGATCGAAGAACAGTTGCAGATTCGGTTGGTTTGTAAAACTGCGAAGGACTGGATTGACCGGAAAAGTAAAAGACTTGCAGAACACATTCCAAAATCTATTGTTCGAAACAACGGCCAGAATTCTTTTAAAGTTTTTACAAATCGAACTGTCCTTCATGTGATGACCAGCTTGTATTTGGAAAATGATACGTTGACCGTGTTTGATGATCCTTGCATGACCAAATTTCTCCAGGAGCATTCCCACGGAATAACGACCCTTCGGCTGAAAAAGTACTTTATTTGCAGCTACAATGGGAAGCAGACCACGTTCTTTGAGGCTTTTCCCAATTTGGAAGTTCTGGAGTTGGGTGAAATCTGGATTGCCAATGCTGATGATATTACTACCAAAGTTCCGGAGACATTGCGTCGATTGAAGGTACTCAAGCTGGGAAGCGTGAGGGTCTATAATGAACCGACATATGAGGCAACTAAGAATTCTGATGGGATGCCAAATGACAGGAAAAAGATACTCCGGTGGCATATTTGGAACGTGCTGGATATTTGCTTAAACTTGGATTACTTGCGAGTTCCTATTTCACCCAAATTTCTTTTTGACAATGCGTTTGACGAATGCTTTCGACTTTTAAACTACATCCGTTTAAGAACTAATGGGATTACTCCAAGAGGATTTCGAGCTAAACAGCATGTCATGCAGTGTGACATTGACAACTTTTCTTGTTGTACGTCATCCTTGGAAGTACTTTTGATTGTGGGTGCGAGAATGCGGATTCAATTCCTTAATGTCAACTCAAAAATATTCAGACGAGGCTCTTCATTTTGTGTTATTGGAACTCCACATTATGCAAGATTTGATTACATTCATTCGTTTGTGTCCAGTTCTTTAGTCAATCGAACATTTGAGTATGTACAAAAGTTAACCTTCAAAGCGTCATTAATTCAAAATGAATGCATAATTGGGAGAGACAAGGGTCCAGGTTTGTTTCCAAACTTGAAAGAGTTTGAAATTATATTGGACATTGGATGTGATACAAATTACCCGTCGGCTCTATACTCAAGACAACCTAATGCCGTGGGTGTACAACCAGCAAGAAATGTTTGCCTCCCGAGGGCCGATCAAATGCTTCTTTTCTTCTTTCCCGAAAACATGCCGTACAAATATGTTCACACTGCATCAATTATTTTCGAAGAGCCTGTATTTGAAAATCAGAAGCGGGGACAACCAGAAAAAATGTTATCAATACCCAAAATCATCGCTTGTTTTTCTAGTCTGAAGAGGTTAACACTGTCAGGATGGAATTGCAAGAGAAGCACCTACTTTCTCTTCTGGCATGGACTTCCACAGATAGAAAAACTAACTTTGGAAAAATGCACTAGCTTAAGCCCTACCTGTTTCATTGATGGCAACGGGAATCCCAATAATCCGGGGAACTATCGATTTTTGACAGGTTTGCTTTTTAAAATAAATCATTAATAAATTTTCTTATTGGGTTCATTGCAATTTCGTGTACAATATTTGAGTGCACTTTATCTTTTTGCAGAACTGAAACTTCTCGAACTGAAAGGACTTGACAGTATGCCGGGAATCGCAGATAGCGCAGGACTAAAGAACCAAATGGCTGATGTTTTATATAAGATGCTCTTGACTCCTTTCCCATTTCTTACCAGAACTGAACTTGATTCCAGAAACGTAAGTTGCCGTCTATTTGTAAAGATACCTATTATTTGGAAAATAAATAAATAATAAACTTGGGATCCTTAATAAATGTTTGATGGGATTTGTAGGCTGTTTGGATTCGATCTACTGATTCCGTAGACCCATTCTCATACATCAGCAATTCTACAGTTGTCACAAGAAGCATTTCGAAGGCCATTAAGAGAAAAATTTATTAGATTTTACCAAGTTCAAATTGTATACAAAATATTTAGTTTTTACATAAGATTAGTTAGATTTACATATATGATAATGTGTGTAGTTAGATCCATTTCCACCATTGTGTTTTGTACGGAGGATGAATTGTAAGTAAAGTAGTAAAGCATTTAAAAATTGAATAATATGGATAAATACTATTTGTTACAAAGAAATTATACGTAAACGTAATACCTAATGCGCATTATTAATAATAATAATTTTTAGAATAAAGTCATCGATGAGTATTATTTTACTATTGCATTATAATACAACTTCTGATAGCGATTAGTTTGCATGTAATTTCGTCCTAGCGAAGTACGCAGTTTGTGATTGGCTACGTATTTACTAATTCAATACAAGGCTTAGAATCATCAAACGAAACAATATTTTCTAAGTCAATGGCCAACTGATATTATGATTTTTTTATAATTGTGTTGTAAAACAACGATAAAAGTCACATTTATGGGTAAAGAGCGAAGACTTGTGTAATATTCTATTCGAAACCGTGTAAAGTTGCCTTTGTTGACCATTGTAAAAGTTTATTAAATAAACTAGAAATACAATAATTATATCTGTTTTTGCATTACCTGGTTGAAATGATTTTATTGTGTTTCAAGCACAATGAGAATGATTACCTAACGATTAGCATGAGTGACAATCGTCAGCTCGACTTTGACCATTCTGTAGCTAGCCATCAGTATGTGAGCTATTATGACTATGGCCGTTTTTAAACCGGAAATCACTCATTAGTCATGAAACATAAACTGTTCTTTTATTTAGAACAATTTATTAATTTATGGAAATATACCATTGGGTTGTTCACAATTCTGATGATAACGATGTATTTTTATGTTGACAAACAAAAATGGTTTGTTTCAAAACATTTTGAACTATTTAGTTACCGGAAATGGAACAACGTTATCGGTCAATCTTTGAACTACAAAGGATATTTATATACAGTGGATATAAAAAACATTTAATTAAAACTACGTTAGGTAGCGTAGGTCATTTTAAAATAATCAGAAGCATTTTAGTATTCCGTGCTGCAACAGGTTTTGTGAGAACTTACCAAAGATAACCACTCAGCCATCCAGGCTTACAAAATTTAATCTTTTTGAAATTCTGTTTCATCTTGCATCATTTTAAGGCATGGTACGATCAAACCAACAGGGATTTCGATTCTTGTGGACAGTCTGGATAGTGTACTGTTCATTTTTCTTGTTTCTACAATATATTGTTAGTGATTTGCTTGTTTCATATATCTTCTTTCAGCATTTACCTTGAATGGAAAATGAATTTTTAGCATAATTTTTAAAAATCAGGAATGCAGCAAGAAAATGGGACGTGCACAAGATGACCAGGGAAATAGCAAAAAGTACAAAGGTCAACAGCAACAGGAATCTGCTAGCGAGGAAGATGAGACAACTGCCAGTCCACCTGAGATGGTGGGACTCAAGGGCCTGGCAAGTGCTGGAATTACATACTCTAGGTCCAGTCAATCTGTTCCAAAATGCATAGGACAGAACTTGCGACTCGAGAAAGTTATTCAAGTTACCAGATTTTGCGAAGAGGAGACAGGAGAAGAGCTAAATGAGACTGGGGGCATGGGAATATCATTGGTTTGCTAATTTTCAAATAATTACATTGCAGCATAATGCTTTTCGCTATCTGATAGATTGCATTGTCCTTGATTTTCTTCAGTGTTTTACGGCATGCATGTTTAAGTTTTTGGGACTAATCGGAGAAGATTTAATGTTCACATCGAATATTGATACCGTTGTAATTGACATATTTCCACCAATCGCCCATAGTATGGTCAAGAAAGCTGTGAGAAGCTGTGCTAAGCAAACTGGTACTTTTACATTAAAATGCATATATGACATACAAACCTTTTTTAACCACCGTGAGTCTCAAAATTAGTTTAATTTTCAATGATATTCTAATTGAAAGTCGATAATTCTTTCAGTTTTACCATTGAGCAAAGCAGACAACTGTACATCATTTGGTTTTGTTAAAGGATGCATTTTAAGAAATGTTAACAATGTAAGTTTATGGCCTAATTCTTCCTCACTTTATTTTCATTGAAATTTTATAAGGCATTTCTTGATTCCAGATTTGCAGTGGGGAATAAACGGGAACACAATTTAATTTCCAACCACATTAGCGGACGAAGAATATGTTATCCATTTTTTCACTCTACCTTTCTTAAGTTTTATATTTTTTGGACAAAGCATTTTATTGCTCTATTGCCAATCTTGTTATATAAAATAAAATAAAACCATTTGAATTTTTAAATACATAAAATCGCATATCATCTATTGCTGCATATTCATGAAGTAAGCTAAATGAAACTATAGATGATATAATAAGTGTCGTGTGTGGAGGAATATTATTAGCAAATAATATGCGCTTGCAAACCGCTTTATGCACGTGAGGAGCAGTAATCAGTAACGTAATCAACAAATACAGGTAACGCGAAGGAGCATGATCCAATCCAACCCCAACATGTCGTGCACATCTCTTTTAACAAAAAATCCCTTACATTCAACATTGTGTACAAATATACATACAAATTACTACAATAGATAATTGTTGCACGTTGCGTCAGTGGACATAAAAATGCACACGAAACCAATTTTGCATCCAATCCACCAAAGAAGTATATAAAGATGAGTTCAAGGCTGACCAGTTCCTGTTTATAGCTAAATTATAATTAATGATGATCCTTTTACCTTTACATGTTACCAGTCATATCAAACATCAGTAAATATTGAGACGTTTGATGTTCTCATCTCTTACATCGGTATTCATACATACCTATACGTGATTCGTTGGACTTTTTACTTATGTATTAAAAGGTAGTCAATGTCAATTGTCATTTCATTAAAATGTGGACACCAGAATAACATGAATTACCTAATGTGTGAAACCAAATTGTACAAAAGAAAAGGTCTTAAAAGATTAAATATTTAACATAGGCTGGTACAAGACAACGCT
>JAHZMV010004599.1:0-27287 GCA_027743765.1 Coecobrya sp. COE2 | reverse complement strand
TTCTCCCAAGTTGATCATGATGACGTTGGTTTTGTTGTTTTATTATTAGGTTGTGTGTGGTTAAAAAGAAGACGAAGAAAAAAAATTAGCATGAAATTTTACTAGAAATGATGTGATGGTCTAGTCTAGTGCTGCTGCCGCTCACGATGATGATCATGATGTGTATGACACACAGACACAGTAATGTGAGAGCTGCATACATGTATATTATCTTTTGAAAGGGAGCGAGTGAAATAAAAGAGAAAAAGAGGAAGAGCTCACATACAGACGGTACACTCGACAAAGCAGTAGTAGAAGCATGGCATTAATATAAGTGCAAGTAGAGAATCAACCAGCCACCGTGACCGTCGTTACAAAACCGAAAATACCACCACCGACCGACCGACCAGCAAAAGCTTCGCAGAAACACACATACACATAGCATCAGAAAAAAAAGATGAGGGAGAAGCATAGGAAAAGCAAGCAACAAAACAACAACCACTTCACCTCTCTCCCTTGTCTTGGCTTTTTAAAAAGGCTTGCCTATAGCCTATCTATCTTCTTCCTCTGCCCAAATTCCTCACGACATGCTTTTACTTTTATTCTCTTCTTCGCCTTCTCTTGACTTTGTTCAGTCGTGATGGTGGCGGTGGTGGTGGTAGCGTGCCACGCCATGTTATGGCATTATGGTGTTCGTACAGGCGAAAAAATCAAAGGATGTTTTTATCATCATGCATGCATGCATCATCATCATCTAATTCATCCATCCATATCCATTAGTCTCTCTCCCACACACACATATAATATTTTTAGGTCTGTGAGAGAGACCTTCTTAAAACACATTCTCCAATCTACCACTGGCATGCATGTATGAATCCATTAACAAATGTGAAAGAGCCAAGAAGAATCAAGCATCCACTAAAATACACGTAATATAATAATAATAATAAGTAGCAAAAGAGAAAAAAAATCCGGAGCGTAAAAAGTAAAGTAGTTTCTTCTTCTCCTCCTCTCCGTTGGATCGCAGTATTTTCCGGGGAAATTAGAAATTTTACTCTAGGATTTGCGTTTTCATGTAGTATCCGCATCGTCATCTCTTTTGCTCATCACATCACAAGATCTCATCTCGTCTCTATCCTACCAAACAAAAAGTGTGTAGCATGAAATGCGCCTTTTAGTCGGTTAAACGCTCACATCTTTTTTCAGTTATTTGCAATACACATATTATACTATATTTCATACGGGTTTTACGGGTGTGTGTGTATATACATTATGTGTGGCTTGCTTACTTCTGTAGCTGGCCATTACCATCATCAGCATGATCATGATCATATGTCGTCGTTCGTGTGGTTATGGTGGTGTAATATTCATCCTGAACGAACGAGCATCAACCACCGACTGACTCAGTTTTTTACATTTTTTTCACTTTTTCGCTATTTCTCTCTCTCTCCTCACATCATACTATACCATCTTTTTACTTTGTAAACTAGTGTGCTTGTCTCTGATGTTCCTTCACTCACTCTCACTCCTCCGCTCTAAAAAGTAAATTTCAGCTTTGCTCTTTTCTTTCTCAGGTCACAGCTCCTCCTGTTGCCGGGAGGGAACTTAACGTGTACATACATCTCGGCTGTATGTATCTACAAAATTTCACTTTGACATGTATATTTTCTAGAACTGGCAAACTTTTTATATCAAAAGAATCAAACTGTTTTATACTATGTTGTATTTATTACTGCGTATAGAAATGTACATGCCTATATTACTCTCCCACTACAAATTACTTGTTAAAAAGGCAGGCAGGCAGACTTGCAAACGGAGTGAGTTAAGGCGAGCGAGAGAGAGAGAGAGAGAAAAGGAAAAAAAGGAAATTGGCACAATCGGCCACTGTCGACACTATTTACCGGGGTGGTACGACACTCCTCGACAACGCTCTCGGAGCTTCATTCCGTTGTACATTCATACAACAGTATACATACCTACTTCTTATACATTCTTATATTATTATGAAATATTGTAAATATTGTAGATTGGCGGAATATACATGTGGTATAGTTTTCATGGCACACTTTCCCTTTAAAACTCTTCCCAGTTGGCCAAGTACAGGCCAGCTTACACCCATGCATGCCCATACATACACAAACAACACTTATTCGCAAGGTATTTCTCTTTTTTCATATTTTCTTGTGTATTTTCAGGTATTTCGGGTAATGCCACTACACACAACTCTTTTTATTCATGACGACGATGAGTAGTGAGATGAGGACGATGATGATGATGGTACCATTAGCATTATTATTATGATCATTATTATTACCATTATGCTAGATTCTTTCTCCAGTAGCAATAGTAGCAGAGGAGTACCTCGTGTTTCATAGTTTTCCCACCACGCCACTGGCTACCCCCACTCTTGGCCAGGAGAAGCAGTAGTGGGACTACCATAATCCCATTTATTCAACATTAAAATGAAAGTTTGCAAGTTTTCTTTTTCCCTTGATTCTGAAAAAGAAGGAAATTTTTTTGTAAAATGAGGAGGATGAAAATTTGTTGGGGAGATAAAAAACGGGAAAGTGATCATCCATTTTCATCATAATCATCAGCTTCATGATCATCTTCTTCATCGTCATTTTCATCATCGTCATTATTATCCCCCATCCTGAAAATTATGAAAAGGACGGAAGCCTGAGCAGCACCCTACACTTAGAGTGATGCTGAATAGACCCGCATATAATAGAAAGCAAAGCGTTGTCATCATCATCATCCTCTTCTCATCATCATGATAAAGAACGCACAAAATAGATTTTTCATAATAATAATACATTATACATGTCACGTACGTACGTATAATATTCTACGTTGCAAACCCATGCGGTACTACAACCACTCAGAAGAACGAAAGCGATTTTTATAATGAATTAGTTAGCTCGCGGTTCTGGTTTCCTCTTAATTCATATACTTTTATCATTATGAATACGAATATTATGAACATTGCTCTCTCTCTCTCTCCAAAATATCCGAAAATTCATGCATACTCACACACACACGACACACTATCCCTTCCCCAACACACATACATACATACCACAAGTGTACGGTAAAAATATTGCTTGCTTCTGTTGTTTTCATTCCTGCTTTTTCCTCCGTTTTTCTTCCTTGCTGTTGCTGCTGGCTTTTGCTAGATTACTCCACTCACACGCCAATTAATTTTCATGTGTTGGAGACTCTGAACAAGTAAGTAGTAGGGAACGTGAGGAGTATGTGTGTGTAATGCTGTGTGCCAGATATGCAGTGGTAACGGTGCAAATAGCAGAAAACTATTTTGCAATACTAGATTGTGATGATGATGAAGACGATATTATGCAAGCTTAGTAGCTTTTAGTTTTTAGCTTAAATATCAAAAGTTATTGGCTTTTCTGTTCTCTTTTTTTTCTCTTTTCATGCTCTCCGCTGCAACTACATCGTTAGTTCATTTGTTCATTTTCCTTTCCTCTTCGTCTTCATCAGCTTTACTACCACTGCCGCTGCCGATTCTTTTTCTCTTATTCTTCCTTTTTCTTCTCTCTTTCTGTTTCTCTCCCAAATTTTGTAGTATAGTTTTACTGGTTGTTGCAGAATAAGCATCGCAGCTTTAGTTGTAGTACACTAGTAGCTAGTCGTAGTAGCAAAGCAGCAGCATAAATAAGAGAAAAAAATTAGTGGAAGGTTTTATAGTCGAGGCAGAGCATAAAGTAGCAGTAAAGTCCATATTGCATATCAATATAATATTATATGTCATGCCATATAGCTTGCCTTTATGAAATAAAAAAGAAGAGGAAAAACGATCGAAAAACTGTATTCTTACAGACGGAACTCTGAACACAACTTGCGAATGACTACTTTACTACTACGGCTGCTAGAAAACAGCGCGATAGAAAATAAGAGAAAACGCAAACCAGCAGCAGTACGAGTAGTAAAACCGTTTGCTGTTTTATACTCTCACTCACCATGCCATGCCATATTATTACTACGCTTCTTATACTATCCTACTTCTAACAGCAGCAGCAGCACAACTTTTCTAGCATGATGGCAAAAGCAATGAGAAAAGAGAGAATGTTTTGTGATCGTATACATTATGCATGTAATACTTTGTTCACAGAGTCAGTGCTAGTTTCGTTGTTGGAGAGGAAGAAGAGGAGAGAAGAGAGACGCCAACAAAATAGTATTGGTAGCAGAGCGAGAGAGAAAAAAAACTGATAGGGAGAAGAGGAAAAGAAAGGAGACTAGTACTATTTTTGCGATGTGCGTCTACGTGAGTAACGTGCCATGCTATTTGTACATGTATGTATGATGATGAAAGTAATATAATATGTTATATGAATGTACGTACGTAGTTTGTCTCTGTGTGTGTGTGTAAGTCTGTCTGTGTAGTAGTCCCATGATAGCGATACTACTACTACTACTAGTCTTACTTATTTGGTCTACTAGTGTGTATGTCTAGAGCTGGTACTAGAAAATAGAGAGAAAGAAAAGAGAGGAGAGCTCCAGTCCAAGTCTATTTTATTTCTGGGTGTGTACATATAATAATGCAGATACTTGAAGCTGCTGCTACTGCTGGTGGTGGTGGTGGTGGCTAGTGGCAGTGTGTGTGGTGTGGCGTGTGTATATTATGTTTCTCTCTACTTTTGCTGCTGCTTCGTTTTTTTCCATACAATATTATGTCGTCTCTTTGCTTCTAGTACTAGTACTATCACTACGGCTTACTCTACTCGCTCCTTTCCTTTCTCTCCTCCATCGTCCTCCTCCTCCTCTTTTCTATTTACCACCATAATACCACCACCAGCGGCAGCAGTTCTGGCTTAAGAATAAGAATAAAGTAGAAAAGTGTGTGTGTATGCACTGGGATGATATAGTATACGGCTATATAAGCTTACCACTGTATAAAATACACTGTTTTACATTCTGATACATTTTAAATGCCTAACGAAAACTCTCATTCTCCCTCGCCTATTGTATCTGTCTCATTGGTTATGTATGTTGATGGAATCTATGAAAATGAAGTATGAGAATGGTATATTACCACTAGTATAAAAAATACATATATATTTGCAAGTTATAGCAGTATCATTATATAGGCATCTCCTTCTCATCATCAGCTTGACTGACTACGACGAGTGTGTAGGCATACTATTCAAGTTGCATTGCATCACATCACACGCTGCTATGTTTACTTCTCTCTGCTCTACAATGTAAGCATGTAGGGAAATATAGATAATGGAACAAGAGGGCGAGAAGAGAGAGAGTTGACTACAATGTTATATAGTAGTGGTTGAGTTGAAATTCTTTTGCAAGTGAAGTGAAAATAGAGGACGGGAAAGAAAACGGGCAGCAACATCCATCCTCTTCTTTCTTTTTCCTCGCGAATGTTTTCATAGCACATGCCTGCCTAATATCAAGCCATGCCTTGTGTCCTACGTACATAAAGAAAGTATGTATGAATACATGCATAATATAATGATGATACCAGCAGAAAACCACCATGTTTCATGTGGCTATATGAAAACATAATAGTATGAAAACACTTAAGTTATACTGTAATAGTACCACACTATCAACTATCATATCATTGAGAGAACAACCTCCTCAAATAAAATGCTCCAATATTTTCTAGCAGGTTTTCACTTTATAGCATAGCTTTTTGTGGAAATGTATTCCTCCTCTTATATTTCCAAACTATGGCATAGTGGTAGGTATGTGGAAAGAAAAAAAGTAAGTTATGCTACTCCTGTCTATATAGCATATTATATATATCGGAAGTAATATTTATCTAGCACCACCAACACCACACCATCATCATCGTCAACATCACCAAAAAACATCATCATAGTCAACATACTACTACTACACAATAGATACAGACACACACACATTACTACTTCTCTAGTAGTAAAAACGACGAGTGCAGCAGTGGCAGTGTGTGGTGGTAGATCTAGCATAACATAATTTTTATATATAAATAAAAAAAGACGAAGAGGAAGAAGAGGAGGAAAAAGGGACAAAAATAAAAGGATTTTTAGAAAGAAAAAGAGAAAAGGAAAGAAAAAAACACATTATTGAATTCTTCTTCAATCTTTGCAAGAGGCGATAGCACGCCAAAGCTTTTACAGCAGAGTATTCATCATCCTAGTAGTAATAACATAAGCTGTTCTTATATAGTCAAAAGAAAACGAAAGGAGAAAAAAGAGACGGAAGGAAGATGAGATAAGACGAAACATCCTCGTCGTCAATATCATCAGCATCCTCTTTTGTTTTCAAATCTGCCCTGCCTGACACCAAAAAAAAAGAGAAAAAATTCAATTGAATCTTTCCTCTCTAAGCAAATTATCTTTCGTTTTCTCCTCTGTCCGTATACCATTTTACGATTCATCTCTCTGTGAGTGCTGCTGCGTATTATACTACTTGTCTTGTGTCACACTATCTTGTTTACTCTGGAACAATAACACTACTAAATTGAGTTCATCGACAAGTCTGTGCATTTATAATAATACAAAAAAAACAATAAGAGGAAGCCGAAGATAAAGAATGGGGAAATAGCCAGTACTGCGCGAAACCACGAAAAAACAGTGAGTATAAAAGTTAAATAGCTTAAGTGGAAATAATTTTTTGGCAGGTTGCCTTTTTGCTGTTGTGTATTTTGTGTGTAACGTAATCATACTATATAGAGAGAGTAGAAGAAAGGGGAAAAATTGGCCACCCACCTTGTGGACACCAAGTGGCAATTATTATTGACAACAAACATAGCGCGAGAATGTAAAATGTAATGTTATAGTAGTGAAAAAGGTGGAGTGGGATCTTGTTGCAACCCCCTTTTTAAAGAGTATAATATTATGTAAAAAAATTATTATAGAGTTGCGACATGTGTGATATAATGTATTAGTGTGTATTTGTTACTAGTAGATGCACTACGTGCCTCAGGAGAAAGCATAAGGACCACATTTTTTGCTATCATTATTGTTATATATCATTCATTGTATTAGAGGAGAGAGGGAAATAACGTGAAAGGCCACCTGCTCAGGAACAAAGTAAACCTTTATTGTTTCAAATTGTCTAACGATCGTCAACATCATCGCCCCTCGCATTTACAAACTACCTTCCCTCTCTTGTATTTCTGTCGTTTTTTTATTGTCATGTGACAAAGGACAACCCTGACTTGTTTTCTTGGAAAAAGAACATTGGAGAAAAAAGGAAGGCTGTACTCTACAAAATAATTTATAACGGTGAGCTAAAAAGTCAAGTTGATACACATGAATCATGTTGACTGACTGAAAATCAATTTGATGTTCTATAAGCAAGTCCCAAAACTCCCAACATTCACGCAATTTGATGTGCTCGCGTAAACACACAAGACTACTTGAAAGGCAAAAAATATGTGTGTAGAGAAGAAACAAGTATATTATTATTATCTTCGTACACACTCTTTCCATACACTTATCTACCAGTGTGGACGTTCTTGTTGACTTGACCGTATCGTAATATAGTATCGTCCCTTTTTCTAAAAGGAATTTCTCTCACTCTCTTCCTTTATCTATCTTATCGTGAAAGGAAATCAAGCGAGTAATAAAAAAGAAAGCAGAGCGGACAAGGAAGGCAGCAGGACATCAAACGAGACCAGAGACCAAGTACGAAGACCCAGTAAATTAAAAAAGACAGGAGCATTGTATCGTAGAGAACGTTTGCACAAAAACGCTGTAGTAAAATATTACATATAATTATCATCAGTCAGTCAGCCAGTACTACATTTTTTACAATACACACTGCTATATAGATTACTTATACTGCTCTCTGCTCGCATCCGTACCTCATGTTCCGATTGAAGCCGTGTTGTTCCTCACTTGTTCCTCTCTTTCCCTATTAAATTGTTTGTGTTTTGTGTGTTGATGTCGGAGTAGATTTTTATGTATGGTTAATTATAATACACATCATCATCATACACAACTAGTGCATTCATCGTGATTATCATCATCATCAGCAACAAACAGCAACGAGAGACCACTACTACCAGAAAGAGAGAGAGCCATCAACATTTTCATCCTCCACACCAAAAGCAGCAGCAATCTCTCCATATATCTATCCATATGCATAGTAATTTCTTTAATACTTCTCCACATACTCGTTGTCGTACAACAAACTAGTCATACTCTTTTCCACTACTATTACTTCCATACAACAACATTAAAAGAAGAAAAAGAGAAGCACGACCTGCGAGAGAGAAACAGCAGCAGGAGTAGAAAAAAGAGTCAGGATTTTTGTTCTCAACTTTGTTGTGTAGTAATAGTCTTCACATCAAGTCACCAGCTGCAACAGCAGCAGCACCACGACAAAAACACCAGAGCATACATACCAGTAACGGCAGCATCATCATCAGGATCAGATCATCAACATCATCACACTCTCCTCTTGTGTGTACACACACAAAACAACATCGTCTTGTTATGTAGAAAAGGAAAAGTGAGTGAGATAAGGGGAAATTGTAATAATAATAACAACAAAATCATAGCAAGTAAAAAAACATTCTATTCGATTTACATTCATCATCTCTCTTTCTACCCAAGACATAATATAATAATCAAAACGCATGACCAATTCATGACGATACACAATATATCATTCACAAATTTTTCCTCATTAAATGATCTTCGTCACCATTATTCATTCAACTCAATTTAACTCATCGATATTCATGATCATACACTCACACTGATACAATATATTATATACTTACACACACACGCGCGAGCAACAATATGGATATCCTTCTGCTGCTGAGCAGTAGCAGCAATAGTACTAGATTTTTATAGCTGTAGTAGTTTTTACTAGTAATAAAAAGTATATTATTAAGTATTACCTTGTAAAAAAATGATATCATCATTTTTATTATTATTATTATTAAGTATAATTATCTTCTTGAGTTAGAAGGTGACTATAATCGCATTGTTGTAAAGAGAGAGACGTTCATTTTATCATCATCATAACTCTGTTTCATTTTGTTTTTTATCATTGAACAGGCGAAGCCGCTGAGGAGCTTAACTGCTCAAATTACTGTTTGAGTTGGTGGGTGAGAGGAGACCAAAAAAAGACGAGAGGGCTGTACTCACCAACATCATCATTAACAACAAACAACTATACGACCACTTGTCCTTGCCGATTGATGATTGTGTGACGGACAGGAATAAAAAGTAATACTTATTATAGCAGCAAAAGAGCAGCAGCTGCATTTACCACACACACCAGCCAATCCACCATCACTAATTTCGATTGGCAATGATAACCAATGCATGACGTATTTATTTCATTTGTACATATATGAAAATAATTACTTGAGAGTGTGTCTGTCTCTCTAAGAGTGTAAAGTGTGTTGCGATATGATGCGATGACCAACAACGACTTGACAATCCTTTCCATCCGCACTACTACAACTGCTCCTGCAAATACACACAATCAGAAAAAGAGATGAAAGTGAATTTGCCAAAAAAAATTACAAATTATTGCAACATGAGCAACTTGAGTGATTTGTTGTGAGCAGCAGCTTGCACACATTTTTTTACTCCTGACATAGTTTTTACGTGCGACTGACCAATCATATCGTGATGATAGTTAATCGCCCCTTGATTCGACAGCTGAACTGACCAGCGATAATATAAAGAGAAATAAAAATAATTTAATTTGAAAATCATTAAACGAGTCATGATAATAAAGGATACAGCAACTCCATATTAATCCTTCTGGTTGTAGAGTTGTCAATCGTTATAATTGGTATATATCGTATAGTGAAGTGAAGTAGTGGATAGTGTGATACAGAAAAAAATGATATGATAATCATCAGCAAGGCGAAAAATGCGTGATATGGTGTTTATTTTTAAAAATATGATCAAGTCTACCACAACTTTGTATTTGTGAAGCAACCAATAATAAAAAATCCATCGGCTGTATATTATCGGATTTGATAATAATTTTTCAAGTGAAAATTTTAGGTGTGAAATTGAAAGGCATAAAATCAACGTAGGAAAATTGAACATCAACATAATATTTAACACGTAATATTACATGCCTCAAAAGTTTTCCTTCTCCAGAAGTGTATAATATTCATATTATGATATCTTGCTGAATAATTGATGAGTGTTTGAAAAAGTGGTGCTTTTCCCTCGTGTACACTTCATTCTTCCTTGCGGTTAATCTAACAAATAAAGTTAAATTACATAGAGTGCCCATCATCATTATCGTCGTCATCAACAGTAGCGGCGACATTCGTCCTCCTCCTGTATATTTTTATTTTTGCTGTGAGTGTGGAGCAGACATTTAACTTGAAATTTTCCACTTGGCCCAAAATATTATATATAAAGACACTGGCAGAGCGCTATATATATGTCCACTGTCCACATAAATAAATTATTATTACAAGTTCCTCGCCTACATTTATAGTAGCCAGCATACCAGGGAAAGTTTCCTCCTCTCTCGAGTGAGAGAGAGAGAGCGAGAGAGAAAGAAGTTTACACGGGAGGAGAGAGGGAGTATATACCGTGTAGCATTACACACACACACGAATCAATCAATAGCAATCCAAATAAAATAGGGAATAGTAGTACTTAAGCAGACAAACTACAAGTTCCACATGCAAATGTCAGTAGAAAAGTTGATGCAACATTATCCAATCCAATCTAAATTTAGAAGGAAACGAGAAAATGGAATGAATTAAATAAACTTATGTGTGTGCGCGCGATGCGTTATTTCTCTTCTAAATGACCGTTTATTAACGCTGCTACACTCTGCTACTAGTCGTTTTTATCTCTGACGATGAGGACATGTTAAGAGGAAGTAAAAGAAAATATTATTATTAATTTATTATTCTATATATATTAGCTTGTCAATGTGGCTCCGGCAGCCCTCAAATTATAATAGGTAGTTTGATAAGCATTGTAAATAGTTGATTGAAACAGGATACGTCTCTGCTCTAGTCTTCAGGAAAAACATAACATTATACATTTTTATTGTTGTTACAACACAAATTATAATAACAAATAAAGTGATCTCCTCATCAAAACATATTTTGTGAAAGACAACGTCTCAACAAGCAACAAAAAATACGGGAATATCCTATATACACTACTACTACACAAGTACTGCGTCAAGTACTCTTCTTTTTCTGAGATAATAAGGAAGAAATTATAGTCAATTAGGTGCTTCAAAATGGCGATGAACGCAACGACTCGTTTTAGTGACAATTATGAGCTCAAAGAGGAGCTCGGCAAGTAAGTTTGTTATTGTTACTACTCCTCTTAATATATTCTTTTCTTTCTCTGTAAGCCAGTCTTATAAGCTTCTAAGCAAACAGGATTATAAAGGCATGTGCTATGGAACGGAAGCTATAAAAAAGGTTGATATTGTAATTCTGAAATAAAATATTTTTTATCATCATCACAGGGGCGCGTTTAGTATTGTCCGTCGATGTGTGCAGAAATCTACAGGACTGGAGTTTGCTGCCAAAATCATTAACACCAAAAAACTATCCACAAGAGGTACGGGTACGCATACACACAGCAAAAACAACAGATTATTTTTACTAAATAAGTATAAATATTAGTTCCTCCTGAGTTGTCTGTCACCAACTAACACTACTTAACTTTCAAGCATCCTACTAAGCGAAATATATATGCATGTAATTAAGTTATACGTACTTTACTCACACAATTCACTTATTATGGGTGAAGGAGCTAGTAATTAATTGTGTTTGTCATGCTCTTCTTCACCCTTCTCATCATTATATTATCAGCACCTACATCATTAACTTCGTCATCTAGTTTTTACTCCTAGTAAAATTACTGTTTTCCTTTCGTTTACTTGACAGACTTCCAGAAATTGGAACGGGAGGCGAGGATATGTCGGAAGCTACAGCATCCTAACATAGGTAAGCAGTTCATTACGAACCAACTTCAAACCTATAATATCACAATATTTTTATTCTCTCTCTCCAATAACCTCATATTACAGTACCTATACACACGTACTGCTTTATATACAGGCCACGAATGTCATAAGTGCATTATACGTAAACCCATATAAATATATGCAAAAAGACCACCTGTCTTCCCCTCATGTCCCATATCATCATAATAATATTATGCGTTATAAACACGTTCTCTACTTCATATCTAATGTTATTCTAGATTATATGCATGTATTTTTCATATTATGATACCGTTTTTAGGCAAATGTCCATATACCGTACAAGTTCGTGTCGATAATATGCTCTTGTCGTATTTACACACAGACGTAGAGAATGTAGAAGCACGTGCATTTTCCCTTGAGCCACAAACATAAAATTTTTTTTAAATAGGCATATTCCTTCCTTCCTATAATAGTAAGTTCCATTTTTTTCTCCTTTTCTTGCCACTTACGTTTTTCTCTATTGCAATTAGGCTATCGCACGTCCATCTATCCATAGCATGTTATATCCCCTACCTAAAAATAATAATAACAATGACATATCGAAAAATCGTTAAGCACTCCATGTTCATATTATTATTATGTATTTCACAATCAGTCAGGGCACCAAAAGCAGGATCTTGGCCTAAATACCATTTATAACCGTGCACCCTTTTCTTGTCAGTCAACATGCCGATCATTGTCGTCATCATCATCACACGAAAATCGATCCCCGGTTTGCCAATTGCCAAAAAAAAGTAGTAAACTGGATGAAAACAGAAGAATCATAAAAATGAAAACGAACATCCACTCTTATTCCAGGACACACGATGACGGTCAGCTTACTTTCTCGCAAAGGCATTTCCATATTTCATCATAAATAATAACAGTAGTGATAATCAACTCCATCATTCGTAAATTGTGTTCGTTAGGCCTTTCGGTAAAATAATCATCTTACTTTCTCGCAAAGGCATTTCCATATTTCATCATAAATAATAACAGTAGTGATAATCAACTTCATCTCCATCATTGGTAAATTGTGTTCGTTAGGCCATTCGGTAAAATAATCATATAGCCATACATTTGCAATCAAGGCAAAATGTGACACATATTTTTTATGTGATAGATGACTGGACAATAAAAGTAGAATAGGAGAAAGAGAAAAAATGCGATAGTTTTTATCTGAAGAGAAACTAACCCCGCAAAAAAATGGTTGACAGAACATGTCGAATTGTAGAGGAAGAAGAATAAGAAGAGTAATTATTATGCGCATATTAAATGAGTCCTTTCTTTTTCTCATGTTTGTTTGCTGTTGGCGATAGTAAATGGTTATATATGCACATATTATGTATGCATGATAAAGTGATAGCTGGGGTGTGTGTGCATTCTTCTTACTAGTATTTGTAGTAGTATGACCACTACTACTACAACAACATCACATTACAATAGATGAAGGCATCCATGCATAAATCCAATGTTGATGATGATGGTAATGATAATGTCATGTCTTTTTATGTATGTATACACGAACCGTCTTTCTTGTCTAGCCAACCAAGTTAATTTTTTTTCCACTGGCAAAATCGCCTTTCCTTTTTCATTGTACAGCAAAGTACAGCATGTCATGTTGCATGATGTGTCCACTAATTCAGTTCGGTTCTCTATCAGAGAGACGACAAAAAAATTTCTCTCTGACAAACCCGTTGCTTCAGTAGTTCATTGTCATATTCCATTTTCTATCCGGCGCATGATGATGATGATGTGTATTTTCATACTAGCAATCAGCTTGCTATATTAATTCGGGAGTTGGGAAGGAGTGGAGATGTGTATATTATGCATTGCATTAACAGGGATGGTGATAACTCTTCATTACTTATAAAAAATGGACAGGGCCTTATATAAGCCATGATACATTAGCTAGCTTCAGTTGATTTTTATTCGCTTGTTATTTGGGCTGACGGTTGATTGACTCTCCCTCTCTCTCCCGAGTAGAGGACGAGAAATAGGGTATTACCTGGAGGAACACATCATGGACAATTTCAAGTAGGAAAGGAAAAAGGCATTTAAGGATCCAAGCGTTGTAGTACGCAGTGTCCAGTTTCTCTCTGTGTATCTATCTATCTATTTCCCAGAGTAAAAGCAGACGGGCGGACGAAGAAAATATCGATGTAACAGGATTAGGCATGTATACAACGAACGAGACAAGGAGCACACTAACAACTAGCATATTTGTATAAACTGGCAATATATCATCATCATTTATGATCAAAGGGATATTTTAATAGAGAATAGATGATAATACATATAAGTAGGAAGTAGATATGGGTAGGCTTTAGCCTATTTGCAAAGAAAGTAATCGGATTTAATGTGGAATGTGATGATGATAATGATGTGTGTCTGTACACCGCACCAAAGGGAAGTAGGCCACGTTCGATATTGTAATATGTTAGTAGAGAGTAAGTATATGGATGGATGTGCAATGCATCTTCTTGTCATTGTTTGTGCATGTATTTCATAATAATAATATCCTCCCTTTCTCTCCATCTTTTTCTCCATCCAACCAAAATGTATTATGCATTTCACGATTTTCATGTGTGTAATAATGTACACTGTGTACTTGCGTGTATGTACAGAGAAAGTTGTAAAAATGATGATACTGATGAAAATGTTTTGCTGTCTTTTTTTCTTTCTTTCTTCTTGTTCCACCAAAAAAACACGTACAATTACATTCTGTTCCCTGTGTGCCTCTACTTCCTTAATTGCCTGTGTGGGGAAAACGTGACAGTTCGTCTTCATGACAGTATCCAAGAGGAGAGTTTCCATTACCTCGTTTTTGACTTGTAAGTGAACAACACGACAGAAAAATTCACCCACTCGAGCAAGTTACCTAATGATGAATGATGTGTATATACAAATGTATATGCTAATTGGGATTATAATGAAATGAAAAAGTGATGATGATTTATAATGTTAATTGAGGAAAAACTGTATTACTAATGTTGCTTCCGTTGCTTGATTTTTTTTCTATCGTGAAACAGAGTTACGGGAGGAGAGTTGTTTGAAGATATAGTAGCTCGTGAATTTTATAGTGAGGCAGATGCTAGTCATTGCATTCAACAGATTCTTGAGAGTGTCAATCATTGTCATACGAATGGCGTTGTTCACCGAGATTTGAAGGTATGCCTACATGAAATGTATATTTATACTCTATTGATTTAGAATATCTTTATGTTTGTATCACACGTACAACTTGTTATACGTAGGAAGTGCCTACAAGGCACCTTTTGTATGTGTACATGTCTTGGAGTTGTTTTTATTCGTGACAAACGGATTATTAGGATAAAAGAGCGCAGTAGTAGGCGTAGAAGTTGGTGTGAGTGTCAGTAAATTGGTGCTAATTGGGTTTATTGTGTTTTTCTCCTACTTCGTTTGCGACGCTCTTCCTCCTACGTCACTTTTCGTTACTCTCAGCCTGAGAACTTATTGTTGGCGAGCAAGCAGAAGGGCGCAGCAGTGAAATTAGCAGATTTCGGCTTGGCGATAGAGGTACAAGGGGAGCAACAAGCGTGGTTTGGCTTTGCGGGAACGCCAGGCTATTTGAGTCCTGAAGTGCTCAAGAAGGAGCCCTACGGAAAGCCTGTTGATATTTGGGCTTGCGGTAAGTTGTACACCTACCTATTACGATGCGTAATCACACTCTCTCTATAAACTATATTATGTCACGAATATGTTGTCACGCTAATTTTCTTAAGATGTGATGACGATGAAAGAGAATGACAAGAGAGGGAATATGTTTGTCTTTTCAAGAGGACAATCGTGATCGTGACTAATTCATTACAGAGTAAGACTTTTTTTCCATTTCCACTCTACTTTCCGTAGTCATTTCCATGCAATTTCTTGGAAGAAATCTCTTGATTACCGTTCTCCATATATTTGAATTACTAAAAAATGTACCACCTACATTACATTTTTTTCTTTCTTTATATCTTTTACAGCAACGAGAACGCGTGGCTAGCCTTGTGCACAGACAAGAGACTGTGGACTGTCTCAAGAAATTCAACGCAAGGAGGAAACTCAAGGGAGCCATCCTTACTACAATGCTTGCCACTCGAAATTTCTCCAGTAAATATTTAATTGAATCATTTTTTCAATCCTTTAAATAGTGACAGTGATACTTGTCGTATGCGACATGAAAATTTTATGACTTCACTTTGTGTAACGAACCAACTATTTTCTCTCGTTCTCAACTTTTTCTCTCTTTTTCTCTCTCTCTCTTTCTCCAGCTCGGAGCATAGTGAACAAGAAAGGTGAAACAGGTGGGACGGGCTCACTCACCTCAGCATCCGGCTCTCAAGTGAAGGAGTCCACCGACTCTTCCACAACCATTGAAGATGATGACGTCAAAGGTTAGTCTCAATCAGTCATTCCATTCTACTCACATTTTTTTCGTTTCACTTTTTCTCTGTCTGTTTAACTACCTCCTAACACAATATTTATTATTGTTATATAAATCCACTTCTTGCCATTATATTCTTCTTCTTCCATCAAAATACTTTTTTGTTCTTCCAAAATCATCTTAAACTATTTTATTATAGTATCTTGTGTAGTATATCAAATGCTATATTACTACTACTTCTACTGCAAAAAATATAATAAGAAATAATCGAAATTAAAAATTTCAAATCCTCTTCCATCTATTTATTATTACTATTTTATTACTTTAGATTTTATCTGTATTTCTAGATAACAATTACGTAATAATCCAATTTGCTTGTTCAAAAGTATCAAGTCTTCTTTTCTATATATCATCACACTCTACTTTCTCTCTTGTTATTTAAAAAAAGCCAAAAACTATATACATACCAAAAAAGTTGTTTTTTCGTAGTTTAAAAACTTTCTATCTATATAATCTTTCTATATATAAGCAGTAGTTGAATAATTTTATTTTTCTCTCACTCCATCGTTTTTTATATTACTGTTGTTGTTGCTCCTTCTTCTTATCTCACACATTTTTTGAGTTTTTTCAAGAGTTGTTACAAAAATTGAGAAAACAAAAATCTGAAACATATTTCAGTAGAAGTTGTTGTCATTATCAAAATACCGTTGACAGTATAGTAGCAAATATTATTTTTGCCATAAAAAGTAGACTTATGTTGACAGACATGCACCGAACCATGCAAACTTGAAATATATATAGAAAAACAATTTTTTTACCTACGTATTTGACTTTTAATCTCCTGTAGCTTGAGTCAACCTATTTGAAATACTTTTATAGAGTTTGACATTTTTATTTGATGATTTGTAATGATACAAAAAATATGGTACGTAATACGCTTCAAAATTGTTCCCCAATTAAAAAACTTTTTTTTCCAAGATATTTCCAAACTACCTCTAATGAAAGTTTTTTTAAAAAAATATGCCAACTAACGAGAGGAAAAAATAACCATGTTTGATGTTTATATAAAAAGTATTGTAAATTTTTTTCATAAAGATCCTCTATATACTAACCATTTTAATGATTTAGAAGGAAAGATTTTTTTGTGACTTTTGTTTGATATTGTATTACGGAGAAGAGAAAAAATATTGCTGAATGTTGTACAGCTTACTAGAAAAAAAGTTTAATCATTACTTATTTAACTTAGCTACTTATGATGATGATGGTTATTTTAACTGGTATCAGCACTTGTGTGGAAATTTTTTGTGTATAAAAAAAGGGATGAAAAAATTTTTATCCGGGAATGATGAAACACCTTATACCTATAATCTACTACTACTACTATACTACTACTACTACTTACTACTTACGAAACACGTTCAATTGTTGGTAGCTTGTTATATAAACTGATTTTTTGTAAAATTGAATATAATTATGACATTGTATTGAATTTTACTACAACTACTTTTACCTAAAAAGAAAGATCATATAAGGCAGGTTTAGTCTACGACGGGGGAACTTTATGAATTTTTGATTTTTTCTGCAATACATTTTTTATGATTTTTTGCCGTCAAAAGTTTTACGGTCATCTCTTCCTTGTTTCTTGAGTCTAATAATTTTGCTGAAGAAAAAGCGTTTTCTTCTCGTTATTTATTTATTGGTGATTTTACTATTATTATTACAAGTTTGGCACTTTTACATATTATTTTGTTTTGGGAATGAGCGTCGTCGTATGGATATTATGTATACTTTACTCTCTATATAGGCTGCTGTGGATGGGGTTTCTTAAAGCTATGAAGAAATACGTTTCTGTTTCCGCTTCTTTGCAATTTATATACTAGAGTCGAGTGTATAGTCTATATATCTACCTCTCTATATTATTATTAAATCTTTACACATAATCTATTTATTATTATTATCTCTCTTTGCCACTAATTCCTCTAAAATTCGGAATGCAGAAATGAATTGCTATGAATATTCTTTACTATCTATCTATATAAATACCTATATAATTAACACTATTTACTTTATTAAACATATTAATTAAACAAATTACTATTATTAATTATATTATCGGTATTGATATATATGAGTGTTTGCGTTGTTGAATGAAATTAATGGTTCTTTCCACGTACGTACACATTTTACACACGCATATATATATTTATATGATTGCTGCATCCTTTCTCTATATCAGCTTATACTTGTGTCTCTCTCTCTATAAATACCAGTACTGAGAATAGTGTACGAAATTACTAATGAAAGTAGGGTATTATCTATTGATTACATATTGTTGCGTTTACATACAAAAATAATTGTTGGATTCGGCAATTTGGAAAAGTAATACTATATTATTATTACATTTTGAGTCAAAGTTGAAAATCATTAGAAAATTGCCACCTTATATAGAAAACTTGAGTTTGAAAACTATGATATCATCATAAAGCAGGATATAAGACACAGTTCAACAATGAATACCCTATTTTCAACAAAAAGAAACTCATAAACTGTTCTTAAAACGAAGTATCACCACTCCCTCAATTTTTTCACGGCTTTTGTATAACTTCTCTTTCTGTAAAAATTGACGTGTATATAATAGATCGTCCCTTTACAAATTTTTTCACGTTGCCCCAAACACAAAGCCAAAGTTTTACCCTGCATCACATTTAGATGACCAAAACGTAGTTTCTACTGGCATTATAATAAATATTATAGAGGTCTATAGTGCAATTATTGTTCTTGTTATCACTTTTCATGTGAAATACCCGCCACACCCTCTAAATTATATAATAATGTCGCACATTTAAAATTATCTCCGTTCACACCTATTCTGCATGACAGTTTCGTTATCAGGCACCTCTCTCTTCTCTTCTCTTTTGGCACCATAAAAATTTTCCAACTTTTCCAAGCAAAAATTATGGCCAAAATCTTTTTTTAGTTTTGAGCCAGCTTTCACTTTTCGATATTCGCTAAACAAAAATCCTATCTCTACTCATTTCTCTATAAAATATATCTATTATACCTTTTCTCTTTATATAAACTCTTAGTTCATTTTATCAAGCCACACAGAAAACAAAACATTTTACTTACATCAAAGTCAAAAAACAATAACGGCTATATATACACTATATATATAATATATTCACATGATAAGTGCATCATAAAAAACGTAACATGATACGATGACATAATATTTTACAACAACAGATAAAAATTCATCATGCTAATCTGCTGAAAATATTGAAATAATACGACAACATGCGCCGCTTTCACTCTCTTCTCTCTCTCAACCTTTATATTATACATTCTTTCTCTCGCTTTTTCTTTCTCTCTCTCTCATATATACTCAAAGTTATAAATAATACTATATATACCACCTGCATAAAATCCGTTCACTAATAGCAAATCCCCCGTAATCCCACCCAGGATTTTTAACACACTGAAAAAAATGCAACCTCAAAGCCATATATTTTGAATGCCATGTCACATTTCTTGCAACAAATGGTGACAGATAATCTATATCTTTTGCATATATACTCTGTCTCTCTACAGCAAAACTAACCACAAGCAAAATATATATTATCCAGACAAAATTAAATACATCAACAAAACATCAAAACTATAAATATTTTGGTGGCAGTCCCCTCCTCACATAATTATAAACATGTGACCCCAAAGGGCACCCATCTCTCTCTCTCTATCTATGTCTCTCTCTGTACCATTCTCACTATCTGATGCTCTGCTGCTGCTGTTGCTACTTCTCTTGACTCTGCTGGGCTACTTGAATACTACTACTACTTACTAAACTACCATTGCATTTATATACTTTCTCTCTACCCGTGCCAATTATAGAGGTCACGTGGCAATACTATGTTAAATATATATATATCTTCTCTCTCTCTCTCTCTCTAATAATATATAATTTCTAATATTATATTCTTCTTTTTAGTGCTCCTATAAATATATTTTAAAAAGAAAATTGCATTTTTTGCGCTGTCTTGTTGTAAAATGAACGCTATAAAAATCCAAATCAAAGATAACAATGATATTAAGTTTCAGTCACTGTGTGTGTGAAGCAGGTACCTTCCTTCTAAAAAGCCGTATATAAATATCTCTCTCTCTCTAACTATGTCTATTATATATCTCGCCTGTCTATCTATTATTTAATTGTATCCGTTTCTTGTCTACCATATTATTATGAAAATGTGGTTCATTATCACATTACCACAAAAAGAGGAAAGTGAAAGTTTTCTGAGCCAAATTACTTTGTAAATGAATCTCAAGGAAAACGTACTTTTTTATTACAAGAGAAAAAAAGTCATTTTCTTCACTCTATTTTTTCTATATCCCTGTGCAAGAAGAAGAAGGAAAAAAAATAAACGAACTTAATAGCTATAATAGCTCCATAATGTTCTGTCATATAATATGTGTCGCTTGTCGACCCAAAAGTCTCACATTTCTCTCTCTTTTCTCTCCTCTCTCTCTCCTCCTGTCTGTGTATCTATGTCTCTCTCTCTTCTTGTTTTCTGTGTCAAGTCATGTGTCATGCATTCCTTATATTCTTTTGATGTTTTTAATGTTACCACCACCCACCGACCCAAAACATTGTTCCGTTAACAAAAAAAATTATTCCAAGAAAGAATCCGTGTCAATGCAATGTTCTGTCCATAAAATCAGTATATATGTCTCTCTCTCTAAATATCTGTGTGTCCATCTATAATATAAAAATAATAAAGAAAAAAGATTAGTCTCATTTTTGCAACAAAGTATTCTTATATTAGTAATGGCCTGGCGAAGAAAAACAAAATTCATGAGAATCAATCTCTCTAAAAACGGTTAAAGGACACCGTCCATATATGTTCTATAAATATGTGTGTTGTACGTGTCTTGTTTCTTCTTTGTGTGTGTGCATATATGATATTGTAATATTATAACTTGTACAGTACTGCTGCTGCTGCTCTGCTGATATAAATAATAAATAATTTAAAAACTAGCATTTCTACCTAATTTCATTACTAGTTTTTAGTATTGGGTATGGAATGACTTTTTTTATATAATAATAGTTTTTAATATTTCTGAGCTGGTGGTAGGTTGTTTAATACGGGTGTAGTTGGTGGTGTGTACGTAGCCCGGTTTACAATTTAAAAAAGTAATGATCTTACTTAGATATTTAGTGTAGATAGTAAATATATTATAATATATTCCCCTCAGTATAGAGTGAACTAGTAAAAAAAGTGATGCGATATGATTGTTGTACTGTAAGAGTGTAGGTAATACTATTAGAAAAAGAAAGTAGTTATTGTTTTATCGCTAGACGTCACCCCCACAGTCTCTCTCAGAATGCAAGCAAATTTGTAGAAAAAATATATGTAGTAAAAAAATAACCAAAATAATACTATATTAATAACAATAATAACAACAAAAAAAACGTAGTAGTGACATACCACACATTGATAGTAATAATAATAATGATATGATATGACAGCACATGCAAAACCTATAATATATGCGCATACCTATATAATAGCCACCCACCTAGAGTTTTATTGCTGTTGTTGTAATAGATCATGCAAGAAAGAAATTTACACACTCAATAAATTCCACTTGTTTTTTTTTCTCTCCACATATTTATTTCTTATATCATTTTCTCAACGCAAAAAAAAATTCCTCTAGTATTTTTTCCCCTCACTCTAGAAATAAATACTCTCAGATGGCATATTATATAGCAGTGTTGTACAAAGTTATGATATCGATATATACCTGTATACACACGCAGTATAATAATCTATTATGTAAAAGTAAAAGGAAATGTGTTTAATATAAAATATTAGACCACTGTAACGTATTACTACTTACAGTATTAAAACTCTCTCTCTCTGTACAATTATATTAATCTATATACAAATATATAAAGCTGCTGATTGGATGATATATATCTCTCTCTATTACTATATCTATCTATATGATCATGCTCTGCTGCTACTTGTATGCTATAAAAAAGTAGATCATAAATAATTTATTAAATTATACAGTCGTATAAACGTAAACGTAAGTAGGTACGTAGTAGATAGATGATAATTTTAGTTGGGATATATGTGTGTGGGGGAAACATGTTTGCAAGCAAGAAAAAAATATATAATAATAATATAACGTACTATTATAGATTTCAAATAGAAAAGCAAAATATCAAACGAATCAATTCATTCTTGCACGAAACAAACAATTTATATTTTTTCTTTTGATTTTTCCCTTTCTGCTTTCTTTATTTTTTTGTTTTCTTTTTATTACTTTTCCGTTGCTTTCTTTACTCTTTCGTTTGTGGATATTCTAATATTTTCATTATGATCATTATTATGTGAACAGACCACACAAAAAAGTACCAAAAACGCTAATAGAGTCTATTATTACATGGTGTGCTATATTACTTACTACCAATTTGATTCTCACAGAATTTGGGAGAAAGTTATTGTTGAATATTGAATATTGTGTGATGTGTGAAAAGTATACATATTAGTATATTATTAGACCGTGTTTACTACTTATTAAGCAAAAAAAGAAAGGGAAAAAATGAAAGCAAGAAGCCAAACGTTGTGTGTAGCTGTGAGATTAATGCAAAACAAATTGTGGGAAAGAGCAAATGAAAAAGGAGGAAAACAAGGAAGCTAAAGTAGCGGATATATAAATAAATTGTAGAAAATAAATCTAAATTTGTAGAGAGCAGAATATAAATTATTGTTAGAACTGAGAATAAAATGAAAAAGCCAAATTGACCTGGAACAAAATATAATTCTCTATTCTTCCTCTGTACTTACTTATTATTATCATTTATTTCAATTATTATATTGTTCTGATACTACCTACTATATATACTCCACCACCTGATTACTCAAAAAAACTGATTTAGACTATTTATTATTACTTCTCTACTGCCAAACTACTACTCTCATTTTTACGTGTGTTTTTTCTCTCTGTGTGTGACTTTTTCCACTTTCTCTTCTACTATTCAGTGCGATAGTTATATAACCTACTATATAGTTTGTTTTTGGGGTGAGCTGATAACTTTTTTGTCGGTGATGATGATAGGGGCGCTGATGTATCATCATCCCTCTTACTTTCAGCAGTTTATATATCTATTCCTAGAATACTAACTTTTGGAGAAACAAAAAATCCTAGCGATTATATATACTACTACTACCACATATTATTATTATTATTTTTCTAGTGTTTATGTTTTTATTTTTTGCTCTGAAAAGAACAATTAATAATCTCTTCGTGTGATCTCTAATATATGCTAATTAAATAGAGTGTGACTTGTACATGAGTTGCTCGTCCTCGCCTGGCCATAACAATAAAAATACTAAAGGACCGTGTTACATTGATCGGACATCAACCGTCATCCAGAGAGATTTGCAATCGGCGGAAGGTACCGTACCCCAAAAAAATCAATAATACAATAATCCAATCAAAAACAAATCTATCAATTTTTACCCTTCTTCTGATTCTTATCACTGCGTCGCTCGCTCTCACTACTTGTATTATAGTTTCTCTATACCAAAGACCAAAATTAAAGTCAACAACAGCAACAATAGCAATAAATGCAATAATGTTGCCGTTATTCTGCATGCATGCAGTGGCTCCCAAAAGAACTACTAAAAATAACAATAACAATCTAAGCAGCCAAGCAAATAAATAATCAACTCAAGCCAATAATAACAATAACAACTTAAGTGCATATAATATAAATATACGAAAAACGGAAACAAAATTTACAAGCCAAAGAAATAAGCGTCAATATATAAATATTTGTATAATGTTCCAAAATACGCTCGACTACATAAATATTTTTTTGTGAATATATATATAATATTATAATCTAACGTTCTGCTATCTCCTCCTTTTCTTCCTCTTAAAACCGTTACTACTACTACCACTACTACTGCTGCTGCTACTGTTCTACCGCTGTTCTGCTAAATATATATGTATATTTACTACTCACAACAATAATATTAACAGAATGCATCTTTTCTATAATAATTCTCTCGTGCTAAATCTATAATAATATTTATTTTTATCTATTTCTCTCTTATTGCATCATAAATAATAATAACAGTAACAATAATCCATATAATGCAGTACAAAAAATATGACTAGGTACTATATATATTATATAGACAACAAATAAATATGAATCATCATTATTTACTCAATTTCTATCATGCCTTCTTATCTCTTCTAACAAAATAGCCAAAAAAAAAATTTCTACTACACACTTGTAACTTTTTCTGTAACAAAATGTCTATACACGCTTGCTCTCCGGTTGGTTGTGTACTTTCAACTCTTTTCTCTCTTGCAAAAAAAACCGTGAGTTCTCGTGAGTGTTTCACTTTATTTGAAAGCTTTTTTCATTATTTACCATTCCCATTTTCTTGTTGGATGGTGATGATACCCAGGGCTGCTGCTACAATAATTTTTTTATATGTAGGCTAGTAGGAACAAGTAAAACTGACAATGAGAGAAAATGTGTGTGTGTGTGTGTTTGGCCAGCGAGCAGCACAAGAATCCTCGGTTCAGCTCTTAATATTCACTTTGTCTGTTTGTTGCTCACTTTAAAAAAAACAAAGATATCTTTTTCTCGCCTCGTTTCTCCGTTCCAACTATTTGCTGCCATGCATCTTTTATTATTACTACAGCATTCTTGCCAATTCCATTTCCGCGTCTTCTTCTCTCACTGATTCACTTTACTGTATTGGATGCGCTCTTTTCTTGAATAATTCGCTGACTTTCGCTGTGTAATGTATTTATGACATGTGTGGACCAAGCCACTCGTTTACATACACGCTTTAGATTGTGATATTAGCAGAAAAAAACTTTTCATTGAATATTCATAATAATAACCAGCATTAATTTTTGAAAGAGAGAGAAAATTCTTACTAAAAATGAAAAATGCTAATCTTACATATTTCTGTCCGCGTCAGCAGAAAGTGCATTTTGTTTTAGCTTTTGGAATGAACAAAACTGAAACGTGACTGGCTGCAGTTAGATTAGAAAGTGTTTTGTGTTTTTTGGGGAATAAAAGAATGCTACTTATAAAATGAGTTCATTATATAACAACTGCAAATCCTACACCGATCCTTTTTTCTCTAATGATGATACCATTCCATTTGTACCGTTTCAAAGAATAGGGAATGACTTCCTAAATGCAGAAAATATTCTGCCACTTTTCTGTCAAGTCAGTTTCAATCTGTGCTCTCTTGCTCTGTGTGAGAGCTGTGTAGTCAGATTTAGGTTTTGTGAAAGAGAGCGTACAAAAGTCAATGTATATTTTACACGCAGCCTTTTGCGTTAGCCATTTCGAAGGAACAATAAAAGATTAATGAAGGAACGGTCGAGTGGGAATTCAATATACCTAATATCACGTGATAGGAAAAAAGGGGAAGAAAGAAAATGTGGAAAAAATTGTGTAACACTTTCTGTTTTATTTTTTATTTCTTTTTGTTCTTGGAATGGAATGATGATGTTAAGTTGCTGGTTGGGCTTAGGTGTCACTTGTTCGGGTGAAGGTTCTGGTATTGGCGGAATTGGTGGTGGTGCGGGTGCGAATAGTTTGTCATCTCTGGTAGCGAGTAAGCTTGTAAGTAGTAGTTCAGCGGGAAGCGGTAGCGGAGGTAGTGGTGGTGGCGGAGGAGGAGGTTTGGGTGCCGCTGCTGCAGCGGCAACGGCAGCGTTTTTGCCGTCTGTTGTTGTACCTACCGTGCAAATAAGCACACCCCCAACAAATCCCAGTCCCAGTAAATCATTTATGCCTTCTTCTTTTCTCACTGCTGCTGCTGCGCTTTCTTCTTCTGCTGCTGCTGTCGCCGCCAAAAACTCCAACAACAACAATGCCAATGATAATAACAATTCTATAACCGAATCCGAATCACTTTCTTCGACTGTGATGATGGGTGGCGGTGGGGAAACAGGAGGAGGAGGTGGAAGCGGTGGAGGGATTGCAGCTACCACCTCACTTGTCAACAGCACTGGCACCACTTCTCTTCTTCCAGGTAGCCCACCCCATCATCAACAAAATACAAACAAAACAAATATACATTTAAATATAATCATAGGTAAATCACGGTATTCAATATAATCACTGCCACTCTAAATGTCTCGTATATGTATATCGTCTCGTCCATAAACTATATATATATAGCTGTATATGATTGATTACACACTTCAAAAACACGCACCCGACACACAAACAAAATATTTAAGAAAAGAACAAATAATTATCATGGTATTTAGACAACAGCATGCGCACGTCCTACGCCCAAAATTTTCCCCTCGTTTTGTCCCATTCATTCTTTCAAAAAGAATACGCTCTCCCGAATCAAAAAATTTTCAAAAATCTTATTCCTGCAGCTCTTTCTCTCTTTTTATAACTTTTTCATTTCACTTTCACCACTCATTTGTTTTTCTTCTCTTTATTCTCTCTCCACTATTTTCCATCCGCCTTCGCAATTATCTACTCTACTTGTTCGCATTTTCCAATCTATTTTTTTACATTTTCTTGTTAGCATATAATGAGCATACTATCATCACATATCTTTCTACTTTCTTTCTTCACTGATCTCCACCCGCTTACCAAACAGCAACTAGCAACAGCATGTCCATAAATAAATGCCAAATCAAGCATGTTTCTTATACTTAGTTAAAACTGTCCACTGACTACATTCAAGTCATCCAATCCCGGATAATCTGTTGAAGTCGACGCGTGTCCATATTTATGTCCCACCATGCCACCATTGAAGATCATCATTACTACTACCACCATCATCTTTTTTTAAAGAACTGATTAACATCAAGCATCATATAACCCTTCAACTCCCCCAGAAAATATATATGTAGGATTCTCCTCCTACCACTTTATCCTACTAACGTATTT
>JAHZMV010004598.1:0-11965 GCA_027743765.1 Coecobrya sp. COE2 | reverse complement strand
AAAGCTATCATAATCAGCATTAATTAGAAACGAGAAACCATAGGAGTCAAATAGCGTTGCCATTTCAGATACCCAGTTGTATTTAAGTTTGCGTGACTGAGAGTTCAAGCCTCGAAGAGCGATAAAGCATTTCTTTGCATATCTGCTGTCATCCATTGCGAGTAGTCTACACCAATAGAATAGCGCTTTCCTTATAACTGTGAACGAGAGTGACACTCGTCCTGTTTCTAATCTTAATATATGCCCAGACACGAATTTTGATACTCCTAGTACTCTTCTTAAAAACTTTGATTGAAGTTTTTCGATATTTTGGAAACATTTTAAACCCCATATATGTGAACTGTAAAGACAGGTGGCTGATACTATCGAATCAAATAATTTCATTCTGCTTGACCAACTATACATTTTACCAGAGCATATTATCTTTAATACAGATGACATAGCGGCAGATCCCTTTTTACAAAAATGATTTGCCGTGTTCGCAAAGCATCCAGAGGAATAAAAGGGAACTCCTAAATAAGTATACTTTTTTACAATTTCGACTACATTTTTGTTATAAAAGAACTTATCTGAGCTGCTTATTTTGCCTCCCTTTCTGAATATCACAATCTTTGTTTTCTCTATATTAACTTGAAGGGAGAGGGAGTCAAAATATTCATACAATGCATTTATTTTACGTTGAAATTCGCCCGGATTTGAAGCAAAAATTATCATGTCGTCTGCGAAACAAAGTAGCTGCAGTTGAAAATTATGCGAAATTTTAATACCAAATATGTTCTGCTTGTTTAAATAGGACTCAATATCGGATATGTAAAGATTGAATAGTAGCGGAGATAATATTTCCCCTTGTAGCAGACCTTACATTACCGATATGTAGATAAGGATATTTGTATCTTGGAAATAAGATTCAAAACTATTCAGTTTAGGGTACCATATAAGAATATCATATCGTCACCATGCTTGTACGTTTGATTTTGTCACACAACTTAAGAAACAAAAAGGAAGAAAGCATATTTATTAAGTTTGTAAATAGTCGATTATACAAATTATTGTCTTCCCAATGGTACTATTGTATGAGATACCATGTAGAACTATACCTTTTTACATAGATAATATAATCGAGAAACAAAGAGTAGCTGTAAAAATTATTAAAAAGTAAATAGAGAATCACGAATAATAACTTACATTACCGATATGTAGATAAGGATATTTGTATCTTGGAAATAAGATTCAAAACTATTCAGTTTAGGGTACCATATAAAAATATCATATCATCTCCATGTTTGTATTTACGTTTGATTTTGTCACACAACTTAAGAAACAAAAAGGAAGACAGGATATCTATTAAGGTTGTAAATAGTCGATTATACAAATTATTGTCTTTCCAATGCTACTATTGTATGAGATACCATGTAGAACTATACCTTTTTACATAGATAATATAATCGAGAAACAAAGAGTAGCTGTAAAAATTATTAAAAAGTAAATAGAGAAAGCATAACACCTTGTTATTAACCTTAAGACCAGACATAAAAACTGCAAAGGGACTCGTTGCCAGTTCCTTCTATTGTTGCTCTCTTTGCTACTACTCTACTGAACAGCACTTTTTCATATTATTAAACTTCATCCGTCCTAAGATTCACTTGTACAATAGTAAATTAAATTCCTGTACACGATATAAAGGCTTCTAGTATAGCAAACTAATAAAAAAACTCAATGTTATTTCGTTTCAACTTGTCGTGGACGAAATCCCAAGCCTACTTTGCTGAGAAGCCCACGGTTTACTTCTGGCTAATGTGTACCTACACCTATGCACTTAGCCAGTAAAGGGGATACCTTCCAATGTAGTTAATGCTCGAATAAAATTGCGTGAAACAACCCCTAAAGTACAAAAGTAATTTTCCGTTCCTTGTATTTTCTTTGCAAAAGGACGAGAGTGAAAGGGAATAAAGGTAAAAAGTAAAGAAAAGAAGAAATGGCAAGGTGGATAGACCATTATTATTGTTTCCTTTTTGTGTCTTTAGTAGTTGTTTTCTTTTCAGCAGGAATAGATACCTTTTCCTCCTATCTACACTTTTATTATTATCCATTTGTTCCAATAGTGTAGTGCTTATGAGACCTGATACTGGCGAAAAAAGGTGAAATGGCCAGCTACATTTTCTGTAGTTACTTTTAGTCCTGTGTGCCTATTCTCTGTCCCTCAGGACAAATTTCAATGATTTTCTTTTTGTCCTCATCCTCAGTAGTAGCAAAGCACTCGCAACAACAAAGTATTTACACAGGTCGTTTTTTTGATGATGAGCTTTTATTATTTTGTCTCTTCTCGGTCCAATAATACATCTTCTTTTGCACCAAGTTGAACATAGTTCTATTATTTTTATCACGACCTTCCGTCGTGTATGCACATATATGTATCTGTGGAAAGTGGAACCGTTGGGACAGGATCGGAAATCCTTATATTATCTATTTTATGTTCTCCTGTCTGTCTGACAGGAAGAATTTACTTAAGAGTAGCAACAATAACAGGAGAAAAAGGTGACACATGAGAGAGCATTGACACACATTTAGAGACTCTTAAAGGAGCACAATTCAATGACAATGAAGACCATCATTCTTTTTTGTCTTTTTTATATCTGCCGTGCACTCGGTTCCAGTTCCCTCATATGTGTGCCAGTGCGTGCCAACTCAACTCCAACTATAGACAATAACTTTCATACGACTGATCGCATCACACTATTGTCGTTCCATTCGTGTGACTTACGTAAGTGCTTTGGTGGATTTGAAAGGGTCATATATTTGATGCATTAAAGCAAAAAAATTCGACGGAGAAGAGAAAGGATGCAGGGAAATCGGGAAGGAAGGAATAAAGGACGCTGACTCTAGCACAGACACATGCAGTATCCGTTAAAAAACGGCTTCGCAGTAAAGCAGTGTATAACTTAATATCACGAGAATTCAATGGTGAATAAGAAGAGGTAAGAGGTCAACGAGAAATGGAAGAGAAAGAGAGAAGAAAATATGAAAGGAAATGTAAAAGTGACTATGTGTGGTTCTCTTGCATTGCGCTTTTCTTGCCACTCAATAACAAAGAAACTACAAAAAACTATTCCGAATTTCACCTTACTTGACTCTGAATCAGGCCATTGCCCCATTGGCATTGTGTGCAATACGTAAATATATGTATGCTACAAGATATTTCTCCATAACTAGACAATATGCTCTTTGTGTGTATTGTACCCTTTTTCTTAGCGTAATTCTAAAATAGCGTAAGTACAATCAAACAAATAGGCATAGACAGTTTTTAGTACTTGGCAAAGAAACAAAATAGAAAGGGACTACTAACAAGTCAGCATAGCATTGTTTCTTTCAGCGATTCTTTTGTGGTTCTCAGTCTCTGTATATCATCTATTCATATTTTTATTTTATTTTCGCCTCCCATGCTGCTGTTACTGGACTTGTATATCGTTGGATGGCATTTTCTGCGTTATTGTTTGCTAACATTTTTAAAGAACATACAACAAGAAAACATTAATATTGTTGCGAAAAATAATAATAAGGGTCATTTTCCTTAATCTTTACCTTTGCTGCTTCTGATTTACAACCAAACTCGCTTTAAATGGAAGCAGATATATTATCTTAGCATGTGCATAAAATTGCTTCACTGTTGAAACTTGTTTGGGTGCACTGGGATGTGGAGAAAAATAGGTTGAAAAAATCCAGCAAGCAGTTATTCACAGCATTGCATTTTACCACCGTTTTCAACGTCATTCTACCTCTACCATCATGGATTCTCTGAGACTTTTCTGGTCGCCTATTTTCCGTTGAAAAACGGAAATAGTGACTCGAGCCAGTTTGGATTATTTTGGAAGAAAAATAAGACGAAGGTATATCTGAAACCTATTTGTCCTTCTTTTCTCCTAGAAGTGAACAGAACAATACTAAGGATAAGGGCACTCAAATTCTAATAGGCTTCTTTGAACCAATGCGGGACTCTTGTGTGGCACCGGCAATATATGACCTACAAAGACTAGCCGGGACACATTGTGGATTGAAATTCTCTTGCAAATTGCAGGACCATGAAAGAAGAAAATGGACTGTGCGTCTCTGGGTCACACTGCCTTACGGGTAATGCTGGGCAAAGCGTGATTCAACTGGAGCATGGAAAGGAAGCCATTTGCACAGAGAAAATACGGAAAAGGGAAAAATCACTTGAAAATTCACTGCCTTTTTTCCTAAGAATCAACTCAACTTAGCGTCAGACCAAAGGGGCTTAGCGTATGAAATAGTGGGAGTATTACTTCGGTTAGAATAGGCATGTTTACTGGATATTGCTGGAACATCACAAACCAGCAAAGTTTGGATGTAGCCGGCATATTTTATATAGGTTGAAAATATCTAACGTGATATGCGATGATTGTAATACATTTGTAAGGAGAGAGACCCACATAATCTTCACAAGCTTTTACTATGTGTTGATAAATTACAGAGTTGATAAAAGCACAGAAAATACAGTAATAATATATTATGTACCTAAAGAATACGTGTATTAGATGCTAGTATTATAGAAAAATGTGGGAAGGTGCCGGTGTAGCGGACCCGTAGAACGACACTTTAGGACATAAAAATTGAGAAAAAGAAGAGGATGCAGGACAATGGGTATAAAAATAAAATAGCAGGACAAGAAAAAGAAATGGTAGAGAAGTGTTTATGTTACCCATTTGATGATGGTGACAGATGAATCCTGTCAAAGTGGACGTGGACAATGTGCTGAGCGGGAGCAGTGAAAGAATAGAGAAGACAACGGATTCCTCCTGGGTAGCTGGCGGGATAGTCGGGACTGGTGAAGACACCCCATTCCTTTCCAAATGTATTCGTGAAACGGACGCATTTGCAGCCTGTATAGTATAAAAACACGTAGAGTCATAAAACAATAAAAACAATATGGAAGACTCAGTTTATGAACCGAATCTTCTGATTTCTGATGTGGACTTATATATGAGACATGAGAACATAGATTTTCGTTTGGAAAGGCATATTGCCTCGACACCAAAAGTACAAAATTTTTGACATCAAGTTCTAGCGACATCGTAAATAAAATGGAACAATTGATACAGGTACATATATATAATCGTTAAGATTTCGTGTACTTCTCAGTGATTGAATTTAGTGATTTACCATGCAGAATTTTGTTACTTCTTAATTTCCGCTAAAATTCTCATAAATATTTATTACTACATTTTTTGTAAATGTACAATAACTCATCCGTTTCTACAATTTATGCATGACTTTACATACTATTTTCCAGGATCAATTGTCCCTTCCGCTGAGTTTGTTTGTATTCAGTTATATTTCGCTCTAGATTCTTTAAAATCATGTGTGTTGACTTATCGTATTATACAATGCTGAGTGAAGGAAGGTGTATGCATTCACAATTTGTTATATTATAATCCTGTCGGCAAGCAAGGATAATGTAACATTTTCTATTCGAAGCAGAGAGCATCAAAATTTGGAAATAGATAACAGGACGAGAATTATAAGTAAACAAGAGAGCAAGCTTTTATACAATGCTTCATAGAAGGAATCAAATATTCAATTTTATGAATTTTCCTGTTCCCATTCCATTTTTCATTCTTATGCTTGGTAAATATCATCTGTGTGCGTTGCTTGTGTACCAACTACTCTACGAGCAATGGGAAATGTACATCTTGTTTATTTATAGGAGGAGAAAAAACCTTCCATTATATGTTTCCTTCTACCTGTTTCCTTCTCCGTGTTATGGTTTTGGTGCTGTAACATTCGCGACAGGATTCTTAACAATAAAAATAAGAAGTGCATATAGATTCATATATAACTGTGGATTTTTCCCGTGAAAGTTGTAGAAAAAAGATGAATATGAATAAGTGTTTGTGAGATAACACAACGTTACAAAGATGAGAACATGCAGTTCAGAACGGCAACAAAATGCAAAGAAAAGAGAAAGTGGATGTGATACGAACTTGCGAATATGCATATATATGACTGAATTTGCATGTATTAAGTGAAGCTGAAATTTACACGAAAGAAATACATATTTGGTATATTACAAAATGGCAACGTAGATAATGCATACAAAAATACATGCATATTGCATGGTATTCACTCGCAAATCACTCCAGGATAGAAGTAAAAAACAGAAAAGATTGAAAAAACATTTCCCTGTTTACTGCACGTTTGTATTTTGTTCCGTTTATTTTGTTCAGGAAAGTAAAAATGCGCATTCTTGTAGATAAACTTGGATTCAATTCACTGAATTCAAAAACATGATTCCTTATGTTTGATGTAGGTATGTATACAAAAAGCGTGGCCATCAAAATAAATTGTAGCAGAATTATGTGAGTGTGAATAAACCAGGTGCCTAACCTAGAATATAAATTAAAAATATGGAAACGATGGTTTAGAATTAAACATGAAATCGTGGGAAGTTTTTTATTCGAAATGATAATCTAGCATTGAAGCGTCTTTTTGACCACACCTATCTGGAAATGCCAATGCTTAAGTTTAAGCCTCACCTCTACTATACGTAATGTTAAAAGCGTAGTTGGGAGAGGGGCAATGGCCCCTTTTGCCCCACTCGCTACACCACTTGTTGGGTTCAGTATTACTTGCCACGACGCCTAATACGATTTGAAGTTTAACATTATACTAAGCTTTACCCATATTCTCCTCTGAAACTTACGTAACCGAATGGATGAAGATTCCGGAACTCGTTCGGAAATGAAATTTTCATCTACAGTAAAAGGGGAAAGAGACAGTTGACTCTTTCAGTGAATTTGGTTTTAAATTGTATACTATTCCTTTAAATTGATGTCTTCATGTGCAGTACATTATATAATTTGTCATAAGTTCATAATAAATCGTCAATTTATTCATCGTATTTATTTCTTATTTACCTTTTAGTGTGAGAATTTAAAACGGTCTACGAAAAACTATTGAGCTTTGCTCAGGACCATCATGAAAGGTCTTTAGCAACGTAAATTCGAAATTTAAGATTATAAAAAGTCAGGTTAACGGGACGAAAATATAAAACGCTCTGATATATGAGCAGGTCTATATAAGGTGAAAAGTAAGGAGTTACATGAAAAAAACTATTGGAACTTACAAAACTATAGTAGAAATACTTTTGTCAAGTACAAATGCTAAACATATTTTATTGCGATACGTGCGCACAAAGAATATCGTTGGAAATTTCCGCTTCCTGTCTGTAAGCGGCATTTGTGAAGCAGTAACATAAAATGACAAAGCGTAGCGTATGACGTATCTTCATTACCGAACTGCTCCAACTTCCTATCACCTCCTACTTTTTATCTCAATTACAGTAACTACGTTTCGTAACCAGTAGATTTCTGTGTGTGTTTGTAATGAACAGGAAAGCAGATGGTGCTCCGTCCTTTCTCCAGGAACGGAAGCTTTATGTTCCACTTCATCATCATCCTCATCGTTGTGATCACATCACCTTCACAAAATTCATCACTTGTTCTCAAGACACAGGAAAATAAACCACCTTTTCTATTCACTCGTACTGCATACACGTTTATCCACACTTCTCCCTTTCCGAATATTCAAACTCTATAACCATCATTGCATATTATACACATTGAATACTAATGTCATCATCATCACCCTTCAGCCACCAATCGCTTTTATAAATTACGTTGAAGTATGGTACCCTTGTCGCGAGAGAAGAGTGATGAATTCTTACAAGATGAACATGACTGTTGACTAAAATGAACAATGCGAGTACATGATGGCAAGAGCAAACTAGAGCCAGCTATATTCGTACCACGAACATACAACATAATTGTAAAAGGTGTCAGTGTCAAGAATGTAATCAACTCCGTTTCCTTTTCTTCATCGACTCAGTGGTCCAAACGGAATGAAAAGAAAACGACGCAGTAAAATAAATGGATGTTCTACAGCTACCACTGTTCACCATCCGATCCATCCACCGCAACCACCTACACACACCAGAGACCTTATGCTTTGTGTTCATTACTGCAACCGTCATTATGTAGAACAAAAGAGAGAATTTTGGTGTGCAGAAGAAGAGTAAAATGCTCTTTTTGGAATGTTCCTTTTTATTTCCCTCTTACACTGCTTACCACACTTGATGAGATGATAGCTAGCACCATTCATGTATTCTCTCAAGTGTTTTCGGGTCGGCAGCAAGTTGTTCAGAGTTTATAGGAATTTACAGCATCAAACCAAACCAAACCACAAACGTTCGCACATAGTTCACGTTTTCACGACTTGTGTAAAGTAGTAATAAATTAAATGAAAATCTGAGAAAAGAAGTGAATAAATAGAGTGAAAAGAGAAAGTCAGCAATAGTATCAGATCATGTGATATATATACGGAATAGAGAAAACTTTACAAAGCATCAAATCTGCTACCAGTGGAGGTGTTGCTACTTGCCACACTAAATTTACAACAACATCCATTTTATTTTCATCATGGCTGTCTTGGGAGACGGAAAAGTGAATTGACTGAAAATTTCACAACTCACCAACTAGTTTCTCTGACTTTCTCGCACTTATACTAGATTCCAACTTTAGCAAAGTATCGTTGTTTTATAATAAAATTCGTTTAATATTTCACCACATAATTCCACCTATCATCGCTTTTCCGTTTTATTGCTCCGTGTCAGGATAATTATCATGACAAACCATCATGATGAAATTGCTGGTCGTTGCTATTTTACTTTTATTGTTTACGGCACAATAGATTGTGAGCTTTTGATATGAATTCTCAAACTACATATAATGTTGGTTTGTTTATAAAACTTAAACTGTGTATCCACTATCCATACTTCTTTATTTATAATTCAGAGGTTTTTCCTTTCCTTTGTACAATAATTTGTAGCAAAAACGGGTTGTAAATTCGTTGGCATTCAATTGCACACTTTCCATGCTCATTCAAATCCCTGCAGCCAAAGTCAAATAGCTGGCATGATTTGAAATAAAGTCTGAACGAGGAAGTCTGCCATGTCTCTGAATCAAAGTATACTTCCAAGGTAGTGACTTCCGTTTCATTCCCAAAGCAGACAATAATAGTTGTCAACCAAACCAAAGCTGAAGCATGCAAAAAATATTTTTCCTAATAAATTATTCAAAATTATCCATCTCAACGGAAGCCACACCACGGTGCCAGGTATCTTTGTTCCAAGTCAACTGTCGAGCATGAAGATTTTATAGTGCTTTGTGATTTCAACGTCTGCCCTGTCAGTCCCTGCAGATATTAAAGAGGCAAACGATGTCGTCGTATTTACAATGGTCATGGAATCACTGAATCCCATTGCCGTCTAAAATGCTTTTTAGGTTTTAAATATTATATGATTCATTAAAAATGAAGGAATATTGTACCACTGTTACGTTTTGCAGAAATTATTATGTTTTCTAGTTATCTGAGTAGACAGTACCCTTTTTTCAACTCTGCTGATGATGATGAAGTCTGACTATGCAGAATTTGGTTTATGCAAAATGATGTGGTAAAATACAAGCAAAGTCAGAGTGGAAGCTTGCAACAAACCATACCTAGCAAGTCTCTTGGAAAAGTTTAGGTTGGAATGTATTTATTTGGGCACTACTTTATTCATTCACATTGCATCCATTTATCTTTACTGACACACCAAAGGGGTGGTACAAACAGCGGTGGATATAACATCAATTTCTACAGATTGTGTTCTCTCTGATATTTCTTTAGTGATGTTATATAGACTTGTAATGTTCTACCTACACGGCACCCACGCTTTCATAAAGCATACATTGCGTAGTAGTTATGTAGCAATAGTTGAAACGATGCCATGTTTTTGCTTCCCTGTCGTTTCTGTGGTCAATGCATTAGTTTTATTTCCCACCTGACTAGTGTGGTTTTCTTTCGCCGGATTGCAATTATGTATTTAATTCATTTTACATTCCCATGAAACATACTGGCTTCTGTCATTTGACGCAATGAAACAGCAAACCACTACGTCGATTTACCTATTCATCTTGGCAGTTATTTTGCTAAAATCTAAAATCAATCTAAAAGCTTATTGTGAATAATATTGTATTATCCAAAATATCCGGTGAAAATGCCGATTTTAAAAATATCGATACTCGAAAATAGTCTCGAAAAGTATCTAATGTGATTTTGGACTTGTTCTTGATAATAGATGGGTTACAAACTGATATAGAACTATAGAACTTCAACCTTCAAATAGAATGTGATATACTAATGCTCCAAAAATGTCTGCAAAAATCCTAAATTGTGATTAAGCTGCGGGATAAGAGCTATTTATGCTGTTACTCCCACCCAAATTACATAATGCTCCGACAATTACTAGATTGACTAAAAATTACTTGTCATGTAGTACTTGGAATCAAACTTTCAATTTTAGATTCAGCCCCTTCTCCCCTCTTTTACGGTCATTGTCATTCATCATCGGATCATAAACATAAACATGTCTACCTCCAGGTTTTCTCTACTATGAATATGTTGTTTTCACATATGCACCAATTCTGTATCCAAGTATCCAGGACGCTTCCCGTGGTGGAAGGATATAAAAAAATCAAATTTTTAGTACCGTTTTTTAGCAAAACCGCCATTCGTTCATGTGACGAATGTAACGGCTATGTGACACGGTTCAAACTTCATTTTGCTACAGGCACTGCTGCTGCTGTTTCATCCATTTGCATTCCTCGCCCTCAAATTCTAAACTTTCCAGTCTTCCCTTTGTTTCACGTTATTACATGCGCAGTTGTGTAAAACGTGAGGATATAAATAAATAACTTGCATGCGTGGTGTATATGTAATTTAAAGAGTATTAATGGGGCTAGGCAACTTGGTAAAGCACTGAAAACAGTTTATATAAAATACATCATAAATCAGAGAATGCAGCGCCTTCGTTAAAGATTTAATCGTCAGTATACAATGGGTAGAGGTAGTATCATAAGTAATTTTCTCTCTTCTCTGTCCAAGTGAACCTTTTTCAATTCATTTATAGTGTTCTGTCGGTTCGTTGTTCTGCTGAAGAGAAATGAGAATTTTAGAATTTGTGTTGTGGAGTCACTTCTTAACGTCACATTGATAATCATTAAATTGCAACATTAAAATAAGTTACGTATTTTAACATTGACATTGATCTCCGTTAGCTTTCCTTAGCCCAATAAACGTAATATGGTGTACATACAAAGAAAAAAATCGTCATCCTCTAGTTACGAATCGCTGTGTACCATATACATGCATCCTTGCTTTATAGTGTGTCAATTTCGTCAAGCTGTTGTGTGAATAAAATTGGAAATTCACAGTAGAGAAAACTTTAATCTACATACATACATCACAATGAATGTTTCTTGATAGTTGCAGTATGAATTAATGCTATTTCTTTGCTTTTTCTTCTCTGCTTCAGTTTTATAAGTGATCATGTTGTGTTTCATGTACTCCATCCTGTGTGCAACAACCGACACGGAAACTTAATGCAAATATTATATTACACGCAGCTGTGACAATATTGAAGGAACATTATACAAGAGAAAAGGCGAAGAAGGGGAAAGCGAGGGAGAAAATAGTTGTAATTTGGATGGCATACCCTCACACGATTTCGCAACTCGAACTTTTGACTTACTTAAGGTTGAAGATAATCCCAACTGGAACATAACGTGGAAATATCGTTGAAATCAAGTAAAATACATGTTTCAATGTTGAAATTGTGTGATTCCTGCCTAGTGCATTTTCTTTCGTTGCCTCTACGTGAAAGGAACGTTAGAAAACTCACATTCACACCGGGCCAGAATCGACACACTATTTTAATATTAATTTCACGTTACATGTTTCACTTCGCAAATCATTTTTTATAGTGTTAAATTTATGTTGAAACGGTGTTATAACATTAACACAGTTAAAGAGAGAGGACAAGGCATTTCAAACTTTAAATTTTTATAACTTGGAA
>JAHZMV010004597.1:0-21461 GCA_027743765.1 Coecobrya sp. COE2 | reverse complement strand
TATACGGTCCGTTATGGACAGTTTAAAATGATTATGTGACAATGATTTGTTGCACTGGTCAATAAATTGCATTTAAATATAAAATGTGTTCATCTTCATTCAACTCCTCCGTTTGCTCTCTCTTTTAACAAGTTTTCCATTTCCAAAACCAGTGCAGTGTTCATTTACACCGTCATATCATTAATTACTGTCATTACGATAGTGTTCTATTAACTGTTCCAGTTTTCATTGTTGAATGTCTACATCGCATTACTACATGTTTTGAATGACAATGACGATAGTCTTAAACAGTTTTGATATTGTCATTTGTGCAGGGAGGTCTACTGATTTGAAAGCAATGACATTAATGACAATAGTGTAAAGACTTTTACTCCAATCTACTAAAATTACAGTTAAAATCAGTGGTGAACTGTGAGTGATTAGATGATTTTAATCTGTATTCAACTTTCCAGCATAAGGGAAAGTTAAACGTGTTGGATCAACCTTAAAAAAGTGACAGCCGAGCCTTGGCAAAAGGTGCCACTACACTTGTCTGTTCTCCAGTAACCAGTGGTTGTGGGGACGTTGTCCATTTCTATTGAAAAGGTAATGATCTGCTATTTTGCTATAAAAGTACTAACCCCCAATATTTTCTCTGCCTAATTTTTATGTAAACGTGAAAATGTCAGGTTCAGCTGTCATATTCATCTCTGTCAGCTGACCTGGAATTTTTAACCGAACTATAAGAAGGTAGTTAATGATCACACCAATTAAGTTTATTGTAAATGCAGATCTTATTAAAATGTTTGCAAATTGGAAAATTGGCGATGAGATTTGGTTCAACCACAATGAATCTATCTTTTTACAAATTGGGACATGCGTTTTCTCAATCTATGTAAATTCCCCAGAGATGCTATGTTCACGCACGATACGGTTTTTTGATGATAACTAATTTGGGCTTATCATTACATACGATTTGCATAATAAAATAATTAATTTCAATATAACAAAATGACATGGCATAACATAGCCTAAAGCAATTTAGGTAAAAAAAATGTTTAGGTAGATTACTTATGTACATAGTTCATGTATATTTTCTTATTTGCATATCTCTGAATGATCGCGGTCTATCCTATTCGTAGATTTACACTTGAAGAAAGTTTGTAAACTGACAATTTGGCAAAACGAATTCCTTTGAATTTTAGATATTTTTAGTGGCTGACAATTTTTAGAAAATCCATGATCTATAATTGTCTAAAGTCTAAAACTTATAGCATAATAATAAATGTTTTTAATCTTCTAGCTGTGGTCTGATTTGTAGTTATAAACAAATTTTTAGCGCTTTTGGCATTACATCAAGGGATTGATAATGAAGTTAGGAGAAAGTAAATTTAGAGGAACTGAGTGAAGAATGTTGTATATAAGAAATATGTATATCATTTTAAGGTTTAAGGTTGTACATACAACATAGGCTTGAGTCTAAATCGGAATAATATACCCTAAACTTATCATAAAGACCAAGTTTACTCTGGTAATTTACATACTAATATACAAATCGATAAGGAAAAGTATGGATTCTGCGATAATGTAGTACGCATCCATAATAATTCTCTGTACTATCATAAATCAATTCAATGGCTTGTGAACCGACTATACCAATAATGAATTTTAAATCGTGTGCACCATGCACGGCTGCACATATCAAATGTTCATTTCCACTGGATGAAAAGATGAAAGAGGTTTGAGAATACTTTAAATGTCCCAAACTACAGAAAAATCTCCCTAATGCAGAGGGAAGTATAAACGAGAAACATGAACAAAGCAATGATTTTTTGGATAAAAGTAGCTTAACTTTGTTATGCAACTACCAAAGTATTACGTTTCAAGTTTTTATCGTCTCATGATATGATATCGTATCGTATTCTTATATTGTTTCGCATAAACTTCTTCTGCCTACGGCTTATAGAGAGCACTGGTGTTATACTTTCTTCGGAATGGGTTTTGAGATTTCCGAATCCCAACAACTATAGTTGTCAGTTTGTGTCTTCTGTCTGTAGACTGAATGGAGAGATAGTGCAGAGAGTAGGAAAATTTATAAGACCATTAGCATTATTATACAAAAGCCACAAAATCGCGTGGAATGATCCTCCCTTGTGAATTTGTCGCCTTCACTTTCACACATTCAAGAACCGCACATAAAACTCATCTTCCTTCTGCATATACTCCTGAATAACTGCATGTACGAGCGACGACGGACGTCGTGAAATAAACTGAAACGAGAGATTGGTAAGAAAAAGCAGAGAAAAACTAGATAGTGGTATTTCAAGTTGAATGAATTCTTTCTTTGAGCTAGATTTTTTTTCTTGGTTGTACACATAAACGCGTTAAAGAACAAAGTGCATGCATGCAAAGAAGTAGTAAATTACGAGACAGCGTTTTAAATTCCATTTTAAGCCAGGCTTTTCTTTTTTTAACGCATCCTGATTTTCATTTCCATATCCTGAAAAGTGGCTGGAAATCTTTTTCTGTTGTAGCAGAAAACACATTCAGTCAGGTATGCATTTTATAGTAATATTGCGTTGCATTGCTTGGAAATGGAAGTGACACGTGCGCGTGTATAAGTTCATAATAATATTCCATGTAGTAGGTGCATTCATGAATTTGTCATGAATTTGATCTGGAAAGTATATAAAATAGGATCAGTGAAAGATGTAGAGAGAAGCCTTGTATAGTGTTTTGTTGTGTATTGAGTTGTAGTTTTAGGAGATTTTTTGGAGTTAAACAAGCCGGTTGACCTGTCACCCCTTCTTAAATGTATCGTGTATCCGTTTAAGAGCCGGGAGTAGTGCAAAAAACGGGAAGGAGGGGAAAATTGTGGTAGAATCAAGATCACTTTTGCTTTAAATCTTTCTTTTCAACTGCCATTGACAGAACACTTCTTTCCAGAAATGATTCTGTTATTTATTGATTTTTCTTTATAAAAACTCACTTTCTTTTTGCCTTCCGTTTCGTACCGGCAGTATTGCATGACTGATTCCATGTTTGGAGCATGAACCTGTGAGCGTGTTTTCAGTCAGTTCACGTATTTAAGCGCAAATTAGCCATGTCTCCGTGAAAGTGAAGCGCTTTGCTGACATGTTTATGTTTCAAAGCATTAAATCTTAACTTTTATATGAATCTTGTATGTGTTGAGGTTATTAACTAAACATACAAGCTTGGCTCGTATCGTATCGGATCACACGGTGCAATTCATAGAACAAGCGTGTAGACTTTTACTGACAAACTTTTTTCTCCTTTTATTGCGTTGTTTTGGAACTGACACGTCAGACAGCTTTAATTTATCTGGGCTTAAGCTTTTACCCAGAGAATTTGAAATGTTTGGTACTTGATTGAGGTGAGACGTATACCGGATGGCTTTGGCTATCTCGTTACCGCTGCCTTGTCATTCTTGATGAATTCCAATTTGGAATTGGAATAAACACTCTAACTGGTGCCAAAAAATGTTAATACCTATACAGTCTTTACACATAGTGTAAACGCACTTGCTTTCCGGACACTGCGCGTTGCACTGGGAAAGTGGCTTGGAAGAAAATATGCTGAACGAAATACACAAGTGACTAATTGTAAGTGTAAGATTGAAATCTACCAGGAATGGCAGCGGAAAGAAAATCGTGATGGGTTATTGCATCCTTGATTTAGATTCGATTTATAGCTTATTTTCTACCCGGAAAAGTAAGTGCTGCTGCTAGGACAGGCGTAGCAAAACGGGAAGATAAGATTGAAGCATCTTCTGTGTTCATTGTAGATAAAATGCTTACATGGAACTGAAACAAACTTGTCCTTTCATATACTTTCCTTAAATAAATACATCGTTCAATATTTTTTGTGAATTAATTCAAACAGCGTTATTTATGCGGTGAGGTTAGAATGATTTCCAAGAGAGAAAGACATTTTCGGAGCCGATACAGAATTACACACAAAAGATTAGTGTTGCTGAACGATACGGTATCAGTCCGTACAAAGCAAAAGTCTACTACTCAAGGATTAACTATGTTTTTGCAGATAGATCGGCAGTTGAATCATTTTAGTTTACCGACAAGACTTTTGGTTTTCTAACGGAAATACGGGACATCACACACAGAAACATGAAACTATAAGATAATGCATAAAACATTGGCACATGTAACCGGTTCCAACTGTCTCTATAATGCAATGGAAGTAAGTCAACACTGTCGTCATTTCACATTACGTATATATGTCTATAAAATATACCTTTTCCAGAGGAGTGAGTAGCAAACTCATTTCCAAGTCAAACTCAAGGCCGAAAAGAGAAACGCAGAGAGAACCTGTCCATGAAAGTCAGATTTAGCTGCAGTGCATCACTAAGCAGTTCCAAGTGTTCCAAACCCCCTTCCACATTATTTTTTATTATTATATCATCCATCGTTATATCATCGTATCATGTTCGTACTAATACCATTCAACCTAATCATCAGTGGATATCATTCCATGATCCTATTCCATGATGAGAAATGATGGAAAACGAAAACATGTTTGCGTTTTGATTCCAACCGTTCCTTTGATGTGGATGCGGGCGGTACGGTTTTCTCATTTTGTCTCAATCGTGAAGTCCGAACAAAATGAAATTACAAAATAAATTTCCACATTGCCGTGATGTCCTGAAACAATCTAAAGATATATAGCTTGTTTGTTTATAGTGGGTAGGTATTATAAAAAGGCATATCAAGTGGTGTACAGTTTCATTTCAATTTCATACATAGTCTTTTATGACTGGAATACAAGAATGTAATATCCGAAAAAAACGTTCCAACGACTGTGGCGTCTATTCCGTTTTCAGTTGCACCCTATTTTTACTCTTTGTTATTTTTCAAATGTCTCAAGTCAGAATGAATGAATACAGAACACTTTGGTGTTTAATGCGGATCATGAAAGATGATCATCTCATGTAAGCTAAGTGAGGGTGAAAAAAGTAAACTTTTCATAATAATTTTGAAAACGACATTTCAGGGGAATGTAACAACGGCATTTTTGCTCCTGTACATAATATTATTTGTCGAAGACAAACAAATGTTTTTAGATCCGTGTTAGTATAAGTGCGGTATGTGGTTAACGCAACATTGCATCTTGAGCATTTCACATAAGTAGCAAAGACGTTGTTTGTTGTGGAATGTTCATAAGTTTTTCATCTTCATGATCGTGGTTGTTGTTACTGCATTCATGGAATGCAATATGCAATGCACATATTCCACGGAGATATTTTTGAGAGCGTGCAGAGTGCAGTGAGTAGAGTGGACCAAATTGAACGAATAAAAGAAAATGATAATGCATATCCTTCCAAAATGATGATCGCATTTTATATTTTTGCAGCACGTTGTGTCATCATGTACTATACTATCAGTTCTCAATGTACATATTTTAGTAGTTGCATTATACATAGTTAATAAGTTAGTCTTTTACTTGCATTGGATTTTTTTGCTTTTACAATACCTTTTCTGCCATGTGAATCATGTGAATGTGAGAAATGACAATTCGTTTTAATGATTTTTCTTATTAACGTTGGTCATTTATTCAAATGTTCATTATTTTCCAGAAGGGGTTGCTAGAAGGGAATTCTTACATACCATATAATTCACATATATACATGTAAAGTACATGCTATATAAAAAGAACATTACAAAATATGGTAATAGGTATCTAATATTAGAGACACTCATGATACCAATAAAACAATGATGTTCCAGTCAGCCTGGTGTAGGTAGTCTGTTATTATGACTTCATTTTCATAAAATAATAATTTCAAAAGAGATAGATCCCCCTTTTATCAGGTCTTATGTTAAATGCACTAGGAATAGGCTAATCACTGTAATTATAATATTAATTTATGTTATTCGTCATGAACCAAACTTCCGGTTTGCTTCATATATCTGTGATGAACAGTTGAACGAAGATTGTTAACATATTCTTTCAATTGCTACCAGAATAGTTCCTTTGCAATACACTACTTACATTTTTACAGTATTTCTCGGTTTTTCATTATAACTAACCTGTACATTTCCAACAAAAATGGCCGCGCCCGATAACTGAATTTCATTTGCCTACTTTATGGAAAAAGGAGAAAAAGCGAACACGTTTGTGTCCCATTGTCTTTGCCCATGGGATGTCGGAAATGTTGACAAAGGGCTAGTCCCTTGTCATATCATACGTGTTGTCATTCTGGTGTTATTATTAAACCTATATCCTGCTGCCTTTCCCCGTTTGGGTATAGGACTCAGGCTTAACACCAGTCGGCCTGTAGGGGCACCATTATAGGAAATTTATGCACAAACCGTGCAGCATTTTAAGGGTTTTTTACAAGGATGTGGATCATATTATTTTATTGCCATCCTTCTCCCGTGTAGTCGCACAGAATACTGTTCAAACAGGCGTAATAGAAGCAGCAACGTCAACCCTCTCTTTTCCCTGGTTTACTCACCACCATTCGCCCCGTCAATGTAATAATTACCCAAGAATATATGGGACTTCAAACTGAGTGTGGTAGTGGCAGGACTTCTCATACATCCGATGTGGATTTGGCGTGTGGAGTGTGGACGTTCATTTCCACTACCAACACACTCGTCAGTATACTTGATGCAACATATTTAATCCCTTAAGTCGACTGTACACAAGGGATCTCCAGCAGAAGCAGATGATGAATTTTGAGAGATAAACGAGAGGGCTTCAGTGAAAAAGCAGAAAAAAATCTGGGAGAGGGGGAAATGGGTGTTATATGATAGAAAACAATAATATGAAATGCAAAGAAAACACTCAATGTTCTGTTGGAAGGAAAAGTTTTGTAAATTGGATTGAGAAATTTTAACTTCTATGTAAGGCATTATAGACGATTGAGATGCAAATTGCTACTATATTATTGGGACAAATCTGCAGACTTTTTGTATGTATACCTATATGCATAATGTAATATTTTTGCACATGAAACCTATGTACATTACTGTTCTCCCATCTACAGTCTGCATATTTTCTCTTATTACGTACCTTTTAAGCAGAACTTCATTAATGAGAAGTACACCAGCAATCACAAATTTATGTCACTGAAGAATGTTATGAAGCAAGCCATACTGCTACTCGTTGAATCCAATATGTCACAGTGTGCTCTTTCCATATTGCGTTGTATGAACACATGCATACTCACATAAAAAGTTGACACATAGCAAACATTCAAAATGTCTATAGAATCCGAGTCTGTCAAGGATATTCGTTTACAAACATGTGTAACATTTTTATGAGCTCTATATATACCCTAGTTAAAATCCTAAAATAGACAAAATTGTGGAAATGTATGCAATAAAAACAAAAAGAATACACATTCTTTTACTTAGTGAAAAACTAACAAAAAACAAAACATCACCAACAACATTGTATTTTTTTGTCCCTTTCACTTATATGCTCTTGTGCAACATCATTTTGTGTGCATTACTTTGCTACAATTTGGAATCCCGAGTGAATATATTGTGGGAGTATATGTGGCAGAGGAGGATCATGTTTGTTTGTATTCTTTAGGATTTTGTGATTGTTAGGCAAGCGTGAAAGCGAATCAAGCTGTAATAATAATGATTCTCTGCTTCTCTTCATTCTCTTTTCGTGTTCCTCTCTCACTCTTCCTTTCTGTCTGCCTGCTGAAAGGGAAAACTGTTTTGGTAGAGTTGGAATTAGAATCACAACTACAACTATCATCGTTTCACAATCATTTTCATTCATTCTCTTTTCATTGTACGCACATTACTACCGTCGTGCGCCTTCCCGTCTTCTCCCGTCCTGATCTCCAGACTTGGCTTGGGGAGCAAAAAAACAGTTTTGTACATTAATGTACGGCTGAATTGAATGTTAACTATGTCTATGAGTGCGTGATGCGTGAGTATCACGTATGTCATACAAATGTGTTTACTTTTTTCTCTTTTTGCACGAACTTGTGTATCGTTCCCGAAAAATCCGAAGCCACCCTTCACCATTTTTGCTGTCGTGCTCATAGGCTGTTACAATGAATTCAGTATGATTTGAGAAACAACTAGTTCGAAGAAAGTATTCAGTATAGAACAAGACGAATATTCTATTTTAGGGACTAGGGACGAGTTCTTGTAACATGACACTCGTGACTGTTCCTTTGATTTTCATTATCGATTGTATGACTGAATATTTCTGTTTAGAAAGTCGGGAAGGCTGGTGAAAGGGTATTAATTCTGACTGTTTAACTTTCTTGGGAATTGCTCGTAATAAAATATTTGATGGATCATCAGTCGAATCAAAAAAATTTAACCACATTATCATTCATGGCACGTTCCTCCACGACATATGCTAGGAACGGCAGTATTATGTTAAGAATAATATGAGGAAGGAAGGGTGCTTCAAAAGAAAGATCTCTTCCATTAGCCAAATGGTCTCTGTTATTATAAATGTATGCATCAGAGAAATGATGCTGAAGTTATGAAGGAAACCAAGAAAGAGAAATGGGATTGCATTATGGGTGCCTCTCTCACTTATATTTAATTTTCATTCACTTAAACAGGAAGGGGGCTCCACGGGTTGTTGTATGTAGTTTTGGAAATGGTGTTTGATTTGTAAGTTGATGGATCGCGACGGAAAAAGATGGAAAGGAGAAGGGATTGAATATTGAATAATGAGCATGATAAGAAATGACGCGTCATTTCGTTGAAATATTATAAGCGAAACAATCTTGGAAGGAAGGCGAGATGTTCCTACGTGTGCAGTTTTGTAGAGAAAAGACGTGTATAGTCAGCCACCCAACCGATGAATCGGTTTTAGAATTTTAGGCAGGGAATGAAAGAGATGAAAAATGTGAAAGGAAGTATGCTGTGTTACCACCGTTCAGACATCTGATTTCACTTCTTCACTTCTTGAAATGGTGCTACAAAATAGTCCACCAAGCCTAAAAAGATTGATGATTGTAAAGAGTCTCGTGGACGTTTATGCTGACTTTATATCAATGTACATTTGTACGGTTACATACGTTTCATCGGTTGGGCATGTTTACAATAAGAAAGAGAAAGTTGAATGCATTTAGGTGCAGTTTTATCTGTTTGTATAGAGAAATTTCGACTTTAGGCTTTTTTGTTCTTGAATAACCGAATTCTTTTCTTTTTTCTCTTTTTTCTCTAGGAAGTACAGATGAAGATAAATCTGTAGCGATGAAGCCCAATATTTCAAGGAAAAGTGACCATCACTCAATAAGACTTCTTGTCTTGTCCCTGGTGTGGTTCGGGACATGTTCTGGCCAAGTTCCAGGAAACTCATCAAAACCCCTGCAAGTACAATCACGAGGAGAGGAAGGGAAAAATGCCGATGGTGGTGGTAGCAGTATACCTTTTTGGAGTAGCCAAGCGATCCCTACCACTCCCGCGTCTTCCTCCTTTGTACCCGATTTTCTTTCTAGTATTAATCAAAACAATCAAAGATCTCCCAATAAGGACGATTCTACCGATGCTCGTCCCGTTCCTTCACCACAAGCACAAGTGCAGAGAAGACCACCTTTCACCAATTTTAATTCAATTGATGATGAACAAAGATCAAACGATCGTGAAAGATTAAGAACCCAACAAGACAATAACCTGGATCGAGGAAGTGATGACATTTTTGGTAACAGGGATAGAACACGCGTTGGCCAACAGGGTTTTGGTGACAGAGGGGACAATAGAACGCGTAATAATAATCGGTTTCAACCCGGAAGCAGTGGAGAGAGAGACCAAGAACTGCCCTTTGGAAGGAATCCAAGACCTCAAGATCCCTTTTCCAGTTTTGGACCGACAACACCAAACAGAAACAGAATAAATAATAATAATAATAATAATCAGGACCCAAGGCAAAGATTACCAGATCAAGGGTTTAACAATAATAATCAACGAGGACAAACTCCAGCTTTTCCGTTTGGAGGAACTGTGCCTGGGTCTAACTTTAACTTTAATCAGAATACCCGGAATACTCTTATCAAAGAACCGTGAGTGTTGTTGTTATCTTTCTTTCTTGAACTTTTTTCATGCTAGTTGCATAACTTTTTGCTTACCATTTGTCTGCAACTGAACACCCATGGCATTAGTTATGGCTTGTACGCTTTTATGCTTATATATTATGTAGATAATAATATGTCTGTCCATCTGGTGCTGAAACATACGTCGCTCCCTGCTCGAAAATCTTTTTGTAGCTGCCAGAAAACTCATTTCATTCCCATTCTTGGGAATTTGAAATGTTCTCTCTGCTTTTCGTTTTATTTACTGAACCCTCTTGTTTACAACCCTGAGCACATTAATAGTAGGGAGAATTTTTGAATTATTCCGAAAACAGCATTTGTAGAAATTTTACATCTGCCATAAAGTTACTTATGTCAGTTCGTAGGAACTAGGTCGTGGTTTTCTCTCTCCAGTTGTATTCTGGTGCCTACAGAGAGACGTAAGTGAAGTGAGTGAAAGACAGGCGGCTTTACAAGTATAATGCAGAGGCTTATATTGCGTACATGGAGCATGGAACCGTACCATTTTGATGAACTAAATTTATGACTAGTACTGCTAGCTGACTGACGATGAGAAATATTATTGGGTTAACAGAGGAAAGTACGTAATATGTACTGCAGTGCAGACTTGGATTTTTGCTGATGAGTTTTCTCGTATGTGTAGTAGCATGAAAATGTTGCCATTTAGGAGGAAAAGTCGTGACCAAAATACACACTAACGCAAAACAGAGCGACGCGTGTATCTTGAAAGGAAATGATATGCTTTGATCATAATCATGCATAAGAATCAAATGTCATGATATGATCTTCCATATAAAAAACTATCTATGTACACAGTAAACAATGTAAAAGCTAACTAAAATACTTATACACGCGTGGCGTAATACTATATTATATGACCTGTGAACGTTTCCTTCCAGCAGTCAATTGTGGGAAGTGGTTTTAGTGGTCTTGACATTTGGGGCGTGAATGTACACGTTTTCAGAGTTGGCTGCTGATGAAACATCAAATCAAGCTTTGTCCCACGGAGAAAACAATTTCGCGCATAACCATTTCATTTCCTGCTTTCATTTAGCCGGAGAAAAAAATCCCGTGTTTTTATTGTCGTCTCTTAGCTTTTTATGCCAAATGGAGTAAATGCATGAATTGACATGGCTATATCTTTTGAGATTCGTAACTTTCAATCTGGCGTTTGTGCCTTTGTGCTAGCTTATGTGTATAATGTAATATTAGTCACTCGATATACACTGGCGCTGTCGTCGAGTAAAATGCAAAAGTTTTGTTGAGTAGCTTCTAGGGAAAAATAAGATGAACAGAGAGTCCATTTATGTTCATCAACGTTGTAGCTCTAACTTTTTTTATTATGAACAGAGATTTTTAAAAGCTGTATCGATCTAATAGCTCAACTTTTAAGTGTATTTTCATTTCATCCGGACGCGAACGGAGAAGCAAAGTCGAAATGAAGAAAAAAAAATCCTCTTGTATCTTTCACGCTTCAAGGAAGTCTTGAAAGAAGTGTATGATTTTTTGGCTTTTCTAGTCTAGAAGACGCTTGCTTTGTTGCATGATAATGGCTTTGGGTAATGCAGGGTGAGTACTAATCGATAAAAAATGAAGATAAACATAAATGTCTTTGAACATCATGGCAGCTGCGTTTCTTTGTTTATGATGATCTTCTGAGATGAAATATCCATCTTTCATTTCACTTTATGTGCTTCTATCGAACAAAATGAAAGTACTTTTGTATCTACTTATCGCTTGAAGCCTGTAGTTTTGTGTGTGGATTGTGGAGGAAGCCTATATGCTAAATTGATTTTGTTCTGTTCTCTGGTTAATGGAATTAAAGGAAGTTATGCTTGTCTCTCACTACTGTCACCTCTTCTTAATAATGATAATATGATGAAGGATGAAAATGTTAAGTGAAAATATGATTTTCTCTCTTGTCATTTAGGCGCTATTTCGTCGTTGCGAGTGAAATGGTACGTCCTGGACAAGTTTATCGCGTTGCTGTCACCCTCTTTCAAGGACAAGTGCAACATCAAGAAATAGAAGTGCGAGCGTCTCTTCTTAGGAATGGGGTTGATATTGGTTCTGACACGAGAATATGCCAGCCTAATATTCCAGAGACACTCATGGTCCGGGTAAGTATATTGAGACTGTACAGACAAAGATAATGTAGAAATGCATGTGTGTATCTTTATATGAAATTCAATTACATAAACCATTATAATACCCTTTTATGGGTAGACCAACTGCCGTAGTAGTAAGAGTATTTTTATCCGTGCCTTGATGACATTTTTGGAACTTTTTTTCATCGAAGTTGGCCTTGTGTGTGTGACTGACTGAAATAATGTTTTGCGTAAGTATTTTGGGGTGTTGTTGTACCCTCCTTCCTAATGTACATTTCTGACTGCTGACTAAATACTCTTGTATTTATAATATACATACCTTTGATATTGGTGGGTCATACACACAAACAAATGCAGAGGATGTAAAAGTTCTAAAAATAAGCACATATTAAAGTGACATGCTCTTCTAATGAAAAGTTATGACATTCTGTAGGTAATTGTTATTTGTGTGAAAGTACTTATTCTTTCCTTTGTTTTCTTCCTTTTTGGATGCGTGTTACGTGTACTCTTTAGGTGCCCAGGACGAGTATTGATGGTGATTATAGGCTGAGAGTGGAGGGGAATGATAATGGCTTGGTCGGAGGAACTGCTTTCGTTAATGAAACGCAACTTACTTTCTCTGGTCGTTCTATGACCATTTTTATCCAAACTGACAAGCCTGTTTACATGCAGGGGCAAACTGGTAAGCACACCACTCATCGATTTTCTAATAAACTCTCTCTGCATTGAAATGTACAGATCTTGTCTACTGTCATAAAATCCCTTGCAAGTTGACAATATAACTTCTCTTTTAATTGTACACAACGCTTTAAACGGTTTACAATTTATAACACGTATTCGATAATTGTTTAGTGATAAGAAGAAGCGAACATGGTACAATTGTATAAATCGTACTTTGCTTGTCAGCTCAGACATTCAACATACGATTTTTCTCCCTTTATGCATTCCTTTGTGACATTATTGTGTACTTTTATGTGGTTTTCGTTTTGTTCGGTTTCGTTACCTTCCTTTTTTAAACACATTTGATTCAATCTAATGGCAATTCTTTCGTGGAAAATGACTGAAAAGGGGAAATAGCAGTCATAAATGTCACATGAAAATCCAAGCTATCGTGTCGTTAAAATATGTTTTATCACACATCCATGTTAGAACTAACTCTACTTTTTTCTGCTTTTTTCTCCAGTGCGGTTCCGTGCTATTCCCATCAACACTGCTTTGAAAGCATTTGATGATGCCGTTGATGTTTACATGTTAGATCCCAGAGGAAATGTTGTTCGAAGGTGGTTATCCAGAACGGTAAGGAAAAAAAAGTTTTATTTTACATGTTTTCCAAAATGGTGGTAATGCGTGAAAAAAAACATTCCCTATACAACCTTTTTACGTTTCTTGGTACTAGTCCAATTTTGGGGCCGTCAGTCTGAGCTACCAACTTGCAGACCAGCCTATTTACGGAAATTACACCATTAGAGTTCAGGCTTTGCAACAAATTGAAGAAAAACAATTTCGGGTAGAAGAATACTACCAGCCGAGATTCGAGGTTTGTCCATTTTTTATGCTGTTGTACTCAGCAATTATTCTTTATTATTCTACATAATTACAGAAGTTGACAATAATAAATTTTCATTCTCCAGGTAAATGTGACCATGCCTGCATTTGCATTTGACACGGAATTGTCATTGAGGGGTGAAGTAGTAGCAAACTTTACGCATGGTGGTCCAGTCCGTGGAAATCTATCTATTGTAGCCATAATTCGACCTATCATTATACCTGGAAGACCGCTGCCTGCTGTGAGAACTTCGTTACTTGACCAATACCCAAAACTTTATATTCATGAACCCGATGTGAGTCTTCAATATAACATAAAATATTATCACTGAGCCTCTTTATGGACATACATTTGCATTAACGACACATTTTCTTTTAAACATGAACAGTTCAAGGGGCATTTTGAGTTTAACTTTCCAATGTGGGAGATTGAGCGGAGTGTAACCCTTCTAGACAATGTGGAAGTGGAAGTGAGAGCTGAAGTGGGGGAGCATTATTGGAATGAAGTGGAAGTAGGATATTCTAAAGCTAGGATTTACAACTCTAGCCTTCTGCTGCAATTTCTTGGGGGTTCCCCTCAGGTGTTCAAGCCCAACATGCCGTATACGTGCTATGTAAGTTATTACAAAAGATACTTTGATTTTTTGACTACATCTATCACGTAAGAGGGAGATAAGAGCTAGGGTCGATAATTAGATTTAACCTTGATTAAATGCTTGCATTCTCAGTTGACTATCTCGTATCACGACGGATCACCCCTATTATTCGAGCGCTTGCTGACAAGTAATCTGGAAATTCAACCGGAAATTATCATGCGAGGTGGAGGGCGTCGAAGATTGGGCGCTCGACATATTCAGATGCTTCGTAACCAGCCAGGAGTGTGGCAAGTCACAGTTGATTTAAAACAAGAGTTAGGGGGTAAGTAAGATGGAAGAAAATATTGTTGAAAACTACCTTTTTGACTGCGATTTCATTCACTTTATTTTCACTTCATTTGATTATATAGTGCCGGAGAGATCACGTCAGATATCACAGCTTTTGAACGACGTACAGTCTCTAAGAGTATACGCTGTGTATAATAATCAATATCTGGAGACTGCAACGGCGGAGGTTGTAGCCGTGGCTCATTTCTCCCCAAAGAATAGACATATCCGAGTCACATCTTCCACAGATTCACCAAAGGTTATTTTAAACTCCTCTTAAAATGCATTTTTAAAATGGCCATTATTTCCTATGTAATGATTTTCAAATGAAATCCTTTGCAACGACGCGACCTTTAGGTTGGAGAATACATTATCTTCCACGTGCGAGGAAATTTCTACATGGATCGTTTTTCCTATCTCATTATGAGCAAGGGCGTCATTCTCCTCAGCGGGAGTGAGATTATGGACGCTTCCATAAGAACCTTTGCAATCTCAGTAGCCCCTGAGATGGCCCCTGCTGCGACAATAGTTACATATCATATTTCCCGATATGGAGATGTAGTTGCAGACTCGCTTACTTTCCCTGTTAATGGAATCTCACGTAATAATGTAAGTACTTGAAACTTTTTTCATCTAACTTGGCTGTGCTCGTGCCGAAGTTGTTACATGTTTGATAAATATTAACTGCTATGTGTTTACTATGTGTGCAGTTCACAGTGCAAATAAACAACAAGAAGGAGAAAACGAACAACATTGTAGAAGTTATCATCCGTGGAGAGCCTGGGGCGTACGTTGGTTTGTCTGGTGTTGATGCTGCGTTCTACACAATGCAAGCAGGGAACGATATTTCTTATGGAGATGTATAAAAAGCTTACACTTATTGCTATTACCTATCTCCTAAAATGAAAAGTTATTTGCAGTTGTCCTATGTACTTTCATTCTGTAGGTTTTGAGCAAAATGGTAACCTTTGATGAAGATTCCAACGGAACCTTGTAAGTTTTGCAGTTTAAAATATTGAGATGTCCACTTCCTGGCTTAATTTTGCTTTCTTTTTATTTTTTAGAATGCATAGATGGATCTCCAGGGATGGCCTTCCAGATGAAGTTGCGTATTTTCCTGCACACACATTTGGAATTGATGCAAACCGAACATTTGAGTAAGATGAAGGAAAATGATTACGTATTGTATTTGCAATAGATCAAGGCTTGTAGATTTATTTTTCGTTTCCAGATACTCAGGGCTGGTTGTGTTCAGCGATATACCGTTGCCGCGTCGATCGGACTACTGCAATGAGACGGCTGGGCAGTATTCGTGTCTTACAGGAGGATGCTATTTTATAGACAGAAAATGTGACGGCATAAGAGACTGTTCAGACGGAACGGATGAGTCCAATTGTATGAAATTCTTTTATGAAAGCCATTTCAGATTTTTGTTGAAGACAAAAACGTCAATTTATCCAACAAAAAATTGTATACAGGCAACTGGTTCAATGAGACGGAACTGATTGAATTTAAACTACATCGTATCAATCGAATGCTACGGCTGTATGAAAATGTATGGCTGTGGAAGGATCTAAACATTGGGCCCCATGGGTATAGTATCTTTAGTCTTCCTGTACCGGAGAGACCAGCATTATGGATGATTTCGTCTATTGGAGTGAGTCCCAGTTCAGGGTTTGGATTGCTACGAAGACCAATAATTGTAAGCGTTTCATCAATACCTTAAACAATTTGTATTTCCTAACTTTCTCCGGAAACAATAAGTCAAAATTGTGCTTTTATTTTCTAGTATTCTGGCGTCCGACCTTTGTTCATGAATGTGGAAATGCCATCGGTTTGTCGACAAGGGGAGCAAGTTGGCATACGAGTTACAGTTTTCAATTACATGACCAAGGATATCGAAGTTATGGTGGTGTTGGCAAACTCTCCCAACTACAAATTTATCCATGTTGAATCGTACGGAATAGTTAAGGCTTATAATCCAAGAACATCAATGGGCGAGCATCAACATGTAAGTAACTAGAACGGTTATGATATTATAATAATAATCAGAGTCAACTCAACAGATACATACTTGAACATGACCTCTTGTCAGAATTGAGATATTAGTTTTCTAATTTACACTGATTTGGTGAATTACAGTTGATATGGATAAGAGCCCAGGATAGTGTACAGGTTCATCTTCCCATCGTCGCAACCGTTTTAGGAGAAATTGAAGTTAACATTAGACTTATAGGCCAAATAGCACGGGATGAAATAACAAGAAAGCTGAGAATTGAGCCCGGAGTTGATTCATTCGTTGGGATAGATAATTTTTTTATAAAATGAACAAGCCTTTAAAAACGCTCTTATGAAACTATAGGTAATAACGAGAGCAGTTTTGTGGCTGTTGGACTATCAAACGGAGGAAGGATCTTTCTATGAAGTATCACCGTATACAAATACGAGATTGAACGATACCGAATCATATTTGGGAAATATATACACTCCGAATATAACTCTGACTGCACATGTACTCATAGCTCTGCATACCGTCAAAGACATACCCGGTGTAAGTAACGGTTACACGTCACCGTGTTTGCAACATTTTTTTTGCTGTCGGCAAATGATTTTTGATAAATATAATGTTTTATCATAGGTAACCGGACCAGAAGTAGCTGTCGCACGTCAAAAGGCTATAAACTATTTGGAAATCCAAGTGGACCAACTGAAATATACTGCTGATCCATATCAAATCGCTCTGGTTGCTTATGCACTCTTGTTGACAAAAAGCCCAAAGGCTGATGCAGCATTCATCATTCTCTCAGGAGCGAAACAGCAGTCGGGTAAGGCAAATATTTTATGGAAATTTGCACACGGCATGATTTATAGGAGCAAGAAACATAGCTAATTTATTTATCTGTGTAATTTTATGATTATAATAAATCCTTTAGATGACTTGGAGTATTGGGGAAAGGAGAGGGTTCCCACGCCAGATTACAAGCTGGAAAATAACAAACCGTTTTTACTTCCACGGTTGCCGCATAAGTATGACTCCAGCAACATAGAGACGACTGCGTACGCTCTGCTCGTTTATGTTGCACGGCAGGAAGTTGTACTCATGCAACGTATCGTGAGGTGGCTCAACAGTCAACGGTTGTATGATGGGGGCTGGGCCAGTACACAGGTCAATATAAATAACACATTCTTTTGATATTAGATTATTAGAGGTTTATTGAGATTTTGAGGTCATTTACGTAATAAATACGTATTCTATTTGTAGGATACTGCCGCAGCAATGAAAGCTCTGGTTGAATTCTCGATCAGGTCGAACATTCGAAATGTAACTGACTTGACAGTTACAATAGAAGCGGTTGCCATTCCAGACGTTGTCACCACATTCCGTATCAATGCAGATCAGTTATCCACCAGCCGAGTTCTAAAGGTTAGTACGCAAACAATACGGCAGTGTATGAGGTGCGATCACCTACTTTCCCTCGAATGATTATGGAAACATTGCATGAAATGGGTTAAGTGGCAGCTTGCATTAATTTTGTTCATGTATTCGCAGATTTCCAATGCATACGGAAGTGTAAAAGTACAGGTAAAAGGAGCTGGATATGCCCTGCTACAAATGCAGGCTCAATACGGAGTGGACAGGGATAGATTTATAACTGAACCTCCTGTAAGAGCTTTCTCTTTGGTACCTGAGGCTCGGTACTTTGGAAGAAACGCCTCATTAATTGATTACAAGATATGCCAACAGTATGTGAAACACGAGTTTAATCTTTGATCTGGAACATTTATTTCCCACATTAGTTTAATTCCATGCATTATATCGTTTATTTTGTTGTTAAAGGTGGACATATCTACAAGAGTCCGAAAGGTCTGGCATGGCAGTGTTGGAAGTCACAGTTCCCACAGGATATTTTCTTCATCAAAAGAGATTAGATGATTACGTCAGATTCGGAGATGTCACCACTCTTCGGCGTGCAAGATACTTTGCTGAAAAAGTCATTTTCTATTTTGACTACGTAAGTGTATAATAATTATGATTATGAAGTGGCTTTTAGCGTGGAATAAATGTGGCTCACTTTATGCAATCAATGTTGACACGGTTTAATTTCCTTTCAGCTTGAAATCAATCCAACTTGCGTGAACTTCACATTACAAAGATGGTTTCCTGTGGCCAACATGACCCGGTACTTATCCGTGCGTGTATATGATTATTATTCGCCGGAGCGATTTAATGAGACCATATTTGAAGCATTGGATCTTTTCATGCTGGACATTTGTCAAGTGTGTGGCTCCTATCAATGCCCCTATTGTCCAGTGTACGCTGGCAGCTCAATACTTAACCCTTCCATGACTGTGATCTTTTTCTCCTTTGTTGTATTTCTTGCCACCTCATTAAGCAGCACAACATCGTCAGTAGCACGTTCTCGTACATGAGTTATGAGCTTGTGCATTTTCTCCGTTAATTATTAACAAAAAAATGTACCATGACATGCATAACATAAAGTAATCTCAGATACAATATACCATGCTGCCATAATATATCGAGTAGACGTCAGTTTTACTTATTATTTTGTACTTAATTTTTCATTTTCACTGGGATTGTTAAATGATAGGAGACTGTGTGACTTTTGGGTATCTCATACTCAAAGTCTGAATCAAACTAAGACTAAAATGGACAGTAATTTTTCCAACATTTTTTGGTACGTATCTCTGAAATGAATACAGTCAACAGTATTTTCTAGAATCTGATTACCTGATAACATTTTACTCTCTTTTTAATATGACTATTATGTTGTGAAACTTTTTTAATTTTTGTTAATTATTTCAAAGTTGTTATAATGTGGGTACTTTCCCCTGGAACCTCAGGATATATTTATCACATACTTCTCATATTCAGCTTTAAATATTTTCAGTATTTCTCTAGGTTTATGTTTTATGTTTCAGACATATTAATATTACTTATACTTTCCGGTTTTGGTATTCCGTCCAGTGAGTTTATATTAAGTGTGCTCTTCCTTTGCAATGTTTTAATTAGTGTATATATTGATTTTTGCCATTTTATATCGTATGAATCCGTTAATTGTAAAGTTCTATTTATAAAATTATATGTAGTAAAAATATTTATGTTGTTAAAGAATTTTAGAGCTTCCCGTTTTGCATAATATTTTGTAGTTTGATAATGTTGTGATTTGTTATAATTATTATTTTAAATTGAACTTTGTACTTAGGGATGAATCCCAATGACGTATTTCATAAGCTTGAGAGAGCTTTTCAGGTATATAATAATTACAAAGGTGACGAAAATATAATATTAGTAGTTAATTAATGAACCCGGTAGCTAAACCAATTTTATTACTGATTTATATACTTATATAAGACTAAGAAGTGACAGTGTCATGTTATAAACATATTCGTTATTGTTGATGTAAATTCTAACAATGACATCACATACATTAGACTTCGTATATTATACCACAATAAACGAATCAAATCTTTAATTACATCGTTCTCATAATTTATTTTGAAGGGCAAGTCAGATGACATGCGAAAATGACCAGGTGCAAATATGCATCATCTCATGCATGACTCATGTCACTATCACTATCCTCATTTTTTCATGCAAATGCGGTTCAAGGCAAAAGTGGTCAAGTACTGCAAATCCCATAAATGCCAGGAGTTTGGTGACACTTTTCAGATACCACGTCATGTCCATACCTTTCAGCTTTCATTACATTTTATGTCATACAAGGGCAAACAATTAACTGCCTATAATCTTGACACGTTTTGGTTCATTCAAACAATTTTAATTTGTTTTCCATCCGTTATTTAACGCCTACATTTTATCCATCAATCGTTAACTTTTATGCTAGCTCCATAACCAAAAATTCGCCAACAATGGCGAAACATACAATGAGAGACCATCTTAATCAAAACCACCTTCAGAACAGTGAGTATTTTCACTTCATATGTGAAAGTAAACGACATGTTGGCATTTCAGTGCATGAAAATTCACAGCGATTGTAATAGTAAGAAATAACACCCAGCACCCATTTCTCCATTCTTCCCGTGTAAATTAGTTTTCCTCCTCTGAAGGATATGAATTGATCCGTCACAGTGTTATACGGCGTGGCCATTGAGATTGAGACGGGAAATAATGATATTGTTACAAGTACTTGTAATGACATTTCCTGATGTATGCATTGGCTGCTGTGAAATAAAGTGGCTCGTGTAGGGGTTGCCTTCATACTTGCTGGTAGACTGATTGAAGTTAACACAAAAAAGCGCATTTTTATGTTTGGTGGTGATGTGTACACCGAAGAAATTGTACAATACAATAGCTTTTCCCCGTAAAAAAGAAAGTCGATTTTAGTTTCTCACGTCAGAGTTTATGCATGTTCGTTATTATTGTAACATGTAAAGTGTTATGTAGGTGAGACGGTAATACCAATAACATGACTAAGCGACTGGGGGTAAGCTAGAGATGTATTCAAAGTGTCCTTATCAATCAAATCTGGTCATGACTCATTCATATGTGGACAGCATAAAATACTGCACACGCAGTTGGCTAGCTATGCCTTGAAAACGGAACATTATGCTGCAGGAATGATTTTACACACTTTGCAGACCTTTCTTTGCAAGTCTCACATTTCCCCATCCTGTTCATGTAAAAAATTATTTAAACTTTTTTGTTTTGGTGAAAGTAGAGTTTGGGGTTCATTTTAAGAAGCATGCTACAAATTCATATGTAACTGAACTCTCTGCATGCACATAGTCTGTAAATCAACCAAAACATGAAATTATTGAAAAAATTATAATATCCATCTAGAAACAAATAAAATTCAGAGACGTGTG
>JAHZMV010004596.1:0-31457 GCA_027743765.1 Coecobrya sp. COE2 | reverse complement strand
AAATTTTTCGGACAAAAAATTTCATGTAAAATTTATTCCTAGCCTACCAATTTCAAATTCACCTTGTAACCATATTTTGCGGTAGTTTTTAATGATGCTGTGCTTAAACGAAACCTTAAACCTTTGTTATTTTAAATCAGTTCATTTTTTATTTTACTTTGATGCCATATCTTTATAGTGAATGACTAAAGTAATGCAAACACAACCTGAATCACCCTGTATTATTTAATTATAAAGGTGTCTGCATTTACATATATTAATGTGAAAAAATATTGTACTAATTTAAAATCGTAATATAGAATAAGATTTTTCGTCGTCCTTTTTCCAGACAGCCATTTAAAGTTTATCTCATATATCCATCATGAAAATCATTACATTTAGTTTCCTTAGATATCTTCTAAAATTTCAGTAGGGGATTTACAACGGATCTTCCAAAAATCCAAAATTATGTCCGTTCAGATTTGAAAAAAATATTTCCACAACATTGACAAAGGAGCCAATGTTACGCTCCGACAAAGGAGACGATCTTTTTGTTCGACGACAAATGCAATTGCTTACCTATTATTGTGTGGTCAAAAATGTAACAATATGCCTTAATTACAAAGACTTTATCTTGCATGCGACGCTATGATTATGACATGATGATAAGCATGCTGAATTGCAAACACTTAAGTATTATCGTTGGGGCAAAATAATAGGAACAATTACGATCAATCAATACATCAATTTAAAGATAACAACCTTGTCTAACCTTGAGTTTGTTTGAAACAGTTTTGGATAAGCAATCATCTAAGCCATTAAAATATTTTCGTTCTCACAAATTGAACAACAGCATATCGTTGAAATATTTAATTTACTGATTTATTTATTTGCATCAGAAATAAATGAACACCTTAAATATAATGCATACAACGGATATCAAAGCGTCAGCCTTAGAGCTTATCGGAAACACGCCGCTTGTCGCTCTTGATAGAATTTGGACAGGTCCCGGAAGAATCCTGGCAAAATGTGAATTCATGAATCCTGGCGAGTTCCTAGTATCTATGTACCTAAGTTTATATATTTGGTTTTTATTGACTTTACTAAATTGTAATTAAGTAATATGTTTCTTTTATGGAAGGCGGTTCCATAAAGGACCGACCATCGTACCAAATGGTAAAGAAGGCAGCAGAAAGTGGTCAGCTAAAGCCCGGTGCACCAGTGATGGAAATGACTGCCGGAAATACTGGCTCAGGCTTAGCAATGGTATGTGCGGTCTTGGGACATCCGTTGACTTTGACCATGTCAAAAGGAAATAGCCCGCAGCGAGCTACAATGATGAGGGCTCTGGGAGCCAAAGTTGAACTTGTTGACCAGGTGGACGGAGCACCAGGAAATGTAACAAATGCAGATATCCGTGCCGCACAGGAGAGATGTCTAGAGTTGGTCAAGGAAGGTGAGGGATTTTACGTGGACCAGTTTAATAATGATGATAACTGGGCCTCTCACGAGGAAACGACTGGTCCGGAAATATTCCAACAGACTGGTGGGAGGGTTGATGCATTTCTTGCTGCTGTGGGCACCAGTGGTACTTTCATGGGCGTGTCTAAATATTTGAAGAAAGTGAAACCGGAAGTAAAATGCTTTGCTGTAGAGCCTGAAGGGTCAGAACCAATAAAAGGAAGCGAGATTACTAAGCCTCGGCATTTACTGCAAGGAGCGGGCCTTGGTGCTGTTCCTGGTATTTTCCAGTTTGAAACCCTTGACAGTACCCTGAGTGTAACGGACCAGGAAGCAGTTGAGTACAAGAGACTGCTTGCCAAGAAAGAGGGACTTTATTTGGGATACACGTCGGGAGCCAATGTGGCAGCGGCTGTGAAGTTGTTGAAAAGTGGGGAGTTGGGGGAGGATCCTTGGGTTGTTACTGTACTTGTAGATTCGGGACTCAAGTATCCGGAAATTGAAAAGTATGATTTTGAAAGTTAAAAGTATGTGAATTAAAATTAACCATAAGTTTCTTAGCTACCATGAATAACCTTCTTACTTTTGGTTGACTAATTGTGTCCAATGCCATTCTTGTAATATAAATTGCATACGCGATATTGATTCTAATAAAAGTCAACCTGAACAACAATTGTCCAATATAACGTCAGCGATTTTCAGGTTTCACATCTTGCCCCATTACATGACTAAATTATATTTATGCAACGATAAGTTTTATTCTTCCATTTTTCTGTTTCTTTCTATTACACATTTCTTGTGTGGTCTCACTACACCCCGTGAACTTCAGATCAGAAAACATTGCATTTCCTTAATTTTTCAACAATATCATGTAGGTAATTAAATAATTAAAACCTAGATAACATGTACATAAATAAATATTGGTCACTGTCGCATTCAACTTGATCTCGTCGTGTACCTATTTAGATATTATGCACCAGATAGTTTGCAATTCTAGGCGTTGTTTTAAGCTCCAAATGCCTGACGAGTTGAAATGAATTATTATTTCTTGTCTTGGATTACTGCTAAAAACTTGAAAGCATCCAGTAAACAGTGCATCATTTTATATCAAAATCAGTTTGTGAGTTTTGTAAAACAAAATCATCAGCTTTTCGCCTTCTCTGTCAATTTGGATATTTGGGTTACAAAAATAATTCGCGTCTGGTTTAATGATGTATGATTATTACAGGAAACTACTAAAGAATATGAAACGCGTTTTTTATTCATTACCAATATATCGCGTCATGCATTCAGCCTCATCATCATCAAAAACTTCTACACAAGCGTACCTGTATAGGTTGGACAATTAAATGAAAAACAAAGACAATATAAGTGGTGTATACAAGAGAAACAAGGTGAATACAAAAATTGTATTTAAATTTAACGGCGTGTAGCTCTAAATTTCAAAAACTGTTGTTCAGTTGTTCAAATTGCTTTTGTAGTAGAAGTGGCAACGGCAACTATCGTTAAATTGGCTGCCTCTTTCCTACATCTTTTCGTCTTGGCCGAGTATAATGTAATTTCATACCTACATTCTTACAAATTACAATGTCCCATCTTGTTTTGACATTTATGTTTTCATGCGAACAAGATTAGAGACAGCCGTCGGGCTCAATGTCTCGTCACCAATAAGTAATTAATCATCAGAATATAATAATTTCATACACGTGTCAGATAAAATCCAAATACCACAACCGACTAATGAAATTTACATCCACATCTGAAGAATACGAAATAAAAGTCAGCCAGTATTTGCTGGTTTCATAATTTGAACAACAACCCAACTTGGGCATGAACTAATTAATATTCCGCGTCAAACCAACCTTATTGCATAATTTATTATGTCTAAAAAATTTAATGTCATGCTCTATACCAATGAATGAATTAATGAATGAGAAACCGACCGACAAGAAAAACACTATAAAATTCAGAGATCAATGAAATGACGAGCACAACATATCCCATTTTTGTCCAGATTTCCTCATTAAACGTGACGTGCTTCCTGTATTTTGTATCGACTACCTCTATAAAACGCAGGTGGCTAATCATTAAAAGAAATGAAATGATATTTACACTACACCGTTGTACAATGGAGAATTTATGGGGAAAAACTTGGCGAGATAGGTTTTTGATAGCACTGGCTTTTGTGATGGCTGAAGGGGCAAATGGAGGGACGGAAGGAGAGGCGCAAAAATGGTTGGAGGATATGGAGAAACCCTTTAACGACATATGCCATCAAGCCTTGTTAAAGACCTGGGAAGTGGGGATAAATATTACACCAGAGAACCAAAAGGCTTCAGTAATTTTGTCACTTTTTTAAATAATTATTTTCTCATTCACCTTTCCAAAATAAATTCTATTCATACTTTTGTTACAGGAAGAAATGACAAACAAGTTTGCAAAATATAACTCGGGTCTGCAAGAGGCTGTGCTAAAGAATTTTCCAAGCTGGAAAGAGTTCAAAAATAAGAGGCTACGAAGGGCGATGAAAATCTTGGCCACTGCTGGCACAGCAAACATGTCCACGGAACGGGTAGAAAGGATGAATAAAATGCAAGCAGAAATGCAAGCGGAATTCGCCAAAGCCACTGTCTGCGAATATAACGATCCAACGAACTGTAAACTCACAATTAAAGGTATACAATCAATTTAATGGTTTCCGGACATTCTGGACTGGTTTAATGGTTAAGTCATATTTTAAAGTGTTTAGAATTAATTGTTTTACTTATATTATCTAGATTTAGAATATCATCTGAAGTCAGAAAAGAATCCAGTGAAACTGGCCTATTACTGGACTGCATGGCACGATAAAATGAGTGCTGTCATTACGCCAGAATATTACCATGAATTAGTCAACTTGCTAAATGAAAATTCAAATGCAAATGGTATTCACATTGGTCAAACACATGGATTTATTATTTTGGCAACTATCATTTTAAAAATATTTTTAAGGATTCAGAAACCAAATAGAAACGCTGTTAGTGCTATACGAGGATGGAACGGAAGGCTGGACGCCCATTGGTTTCGAGCGAATGTTGATAGGATTGGCAGAAGACATTTCCGGTCTCTATGACATTCTCCACGCTTACGTCCGAATGAAACTACGGAAAATGCCTGAATATGCTGGAATGATTAACAAGTGTGGATATATCCCCATTCACATTTTGGGTAACATGTGGGGACAGGAGTGGTCCACAATGGATAAAATTACCAAGCCATACCCTGCAGCTCCTATGCTGGACTCCACACCAGCCCTACAAGCTCAGGGCTACACTCCACTGAAAATGTTCCAGGAAGCGGATAAATTCTTTAAGGATCTGGGTCTCACGGGAATGAGCAAGGACTTTTGGAAAAACAGTGAAATAAAGCGACCTACCGACGGGCGACAAATGATGTGTCACGCCACTGCCTGGGACATGTGCAAAGGAAAGGGGAACACAGACTTCAGAATTCGCCAATGCACGGCAGTTAACCAACAAGACTTTTTTATCGTTCATCACGAAATGGGACATGTTGAGTATTTCCAACAGTTTTCCGACCTGGAATTTGTATTTCGCAGCGGTGCAAATCCGGGGTTTGACGAGGTAAAAACGTTTTCTCTGAGTTATACTCTTGTACAATTAATAATTACCTACGGTGCAATTGTGTTTCTTTTCTTGAAGGCGATTGGTGACTCACTAACGTTAGCAGTGAGCACTCCTAAACATCTTCAATGCAAACTAAATCTGGATCTCGGGTTCCCCCCATCCTTCTGCGAGCAGGATAAGAAGGGGCCGTTTAATGTTACAGAAACGGATATCAATTACTTGTATAAAGTGGCATTAGAAAAGGTAAGTAATTTGATGAGCATATGTATTGTGTAGTTATCTAACTACATAAATTAAGTATAATCCATTTGTCATTACTACCTCAGCTTGCATTTATTCCATTTGCTTACTCCGTCGACTTTTGGCGTTGGCGAGTATATGAGGGCAAGATTCCAGTAGAAAACTATAACAAGATGTGGTGGAAAGTTCGCCAAGCTTTTCAAGGCATCCAGACCCCTACAGATAGATTCTCAGAGAAGCTGTTTGACCCCGCCTCAAAGTTCCACGTCACAGCCAATGTTGACTATCTCCGCTATTTCGTTAGCCACATCCTCCAGTTTCAATTCTACGAAGCAATGTGTATCGCAGCAAAAGAGTATGATCCCAAGGACCCCAATTCCAAGCCCTTGTACCAGTGCGACTTTTCGGGAAGTAAAGAAGCAGGAAAGTTGATTGCTAACATGATGAAAATGGGATGCTCAAAAGAATGGCCGGATGCTCTGGAGGCGATGACTGGAAAAAGGAAACTGAGTGCGGCCCCTTTTAAACATTATCTAGAGCCGATACTGGACTTTATGAAAAAGGAGCTGCAGGCTAATGGCGAGATAATTGGATTCGGAGGTACTAACAGAATAATATTTTTTATGAATAACGGGTTTTATAACAGCAGATTAATCATGAATATTTCTTTATAGATTCCTGTAAAGAGGTTTATAAGCGGAAAGGCGCAAGCAAATGGTCGTTATTGATTCCAAAAGAGTTTTGGACCGATTCGTAGTGTTCAGAATTTTTATTGTTGTTATGTATATTATTATTGACCAAAAATGATTGCAATTAGTTAATCATTTAATCTTTGTATACCAAGAGTGCATGAGCATTTCGTTAAAGTTTGATACATACTACGTATAACGTGAATTTATTAAGCTATCAATCTCTTTTGTAAATAGGGATGACCTATTGTTGCTAAGTTATGCATTTTATTATTGTTCACTATAAGTACGTATTTATGCCACTTGTCTCCTTCTCATTTTCGACTAGGAGTTTGGTTCGTTGTACATTTATCCTCGTTATACTGAAAAGATTCCTGAATACTATTAAACGAGAATATCCAATCTTAAATAATATCAGTACAAATTGTGGCATCTAGTAGACCTTTATGACAATGACATATACACTAACCTTTGTTTTATACCGAAGCGGTTGATGTCATTATCATATTTGCTTGCTGGGAATTTTATCTATTGCTTCGTGCTATTTCGTACCCGTAACTGTATGTACTCCGTCTTGGGTGGCATTACAATTTACAAGATGATAATTTTTGGTAGCGCGGTACTAAGAAAAGAATTTGTATCTATAGACCTCACGTGAATGTGATTAAAGATGTAGTTTAGCATACCTTAATCTCGTCAGAGTTGTAACGTCTAAAAGGAATACTGATGCGCAGCAGTAAAATGACAGTTAAATACAAAACAATGGCAATAGAGATAAAGTGTATCGCTCAATTAATTTGTACGAGCATTTCTCAATACCCACTTTTCAGCAGATTGTCTCCCACAAAAAGGATATTAGAGTTGACGAGAAATTTATGGAGTCATTTTTCGGGAAAATGTGGGCAGCGAGACTGATTGCATTGGTTTTTGTGGTGACCGGAGCAAATGGAGGGACGGAGGAGGAGGCACAAAAGTGGTTACAAGATTTGGAGCAACCTTTTAACGACATATGCTATGAAACCGTTTCGAAGAACTGGGTAGCAGGAATAGATATTACACCAGAGCACCAACAGATTTCGGTAATTTTGCCAAAGTTAAAAAATATCAGGATAAAGGTTTGCCCATTAAAATATGTATATATTTTTGTAGGACGATATGACAAATAAGTTTGTCAAATATGGCTTAGACGTACAGGAGGATGTGCTTAAGAAATTTCCAAACTGGAAAGAGTTCAAGAACAAGCGACTACGAAGGGCGATGAAATTTTTGGCCATTGGGGGCACAGCAAACATGTCGATGGATCGGGTGGAAAAGATGAATAAAATGCAGGCGGATATGCAGACGGGATACGCCACTGCAACCGTATGCGAATATAACAACCCAACAAACTGCAATCTAAAACTTCCAGGTATGTGTATTATGAACAACGGTTTTTTACGTGACGTAGGTTTTACGTGTATCAAAACATTTGTATAACTAACTTAATAATTTGCTGTTGCTTTCTTAAGATCTTGAAGTGATCTTGAAGGCAGAGGATGACCCCAAAATACTAGCCCATTACTGGACTGCATGGCACGACAAAATGAGCACTATCATAACTCCAGAATATTACCACGAATTTGTCATCTTGCTGAATGAACTAGCAAATGCAAATGGTAATTCAAAATTAATCTTAAACTTTTTAACTATAACAGCAAACATGATTCATTTGCAATTTATTGTTTAGGATTCAAGTACCAATCTGAATCGTTGCTGATCCAGTATGACGAGGAAACTGATGACTGGACCTACATTGACTTTGAGCGAATGTTGGTGGGATTGGCGGAAGACGTTGCCGGTCTCTACGACATTCTCCACGCCTACGTTCGAATGAAACTGAGAAATGTGCCCGAGTATGCAGGGATGATTGACAAGTGTGGCTACATTCCCATTCACATTTTGGGTAACATGTGGGGACAGGAGTGGTCCACACTTTATAAGCTCACTAGGCCATATCACGCTCACAAACTGGACGCCTCGCAATCTCTAAAGGACAACGGCTACACTCCACTAAAAATGTTCCAGGAAGCAGATAAATTCTTTCAAGATTTGGGTCTCATGCCAATGACCAAGGACTTTTGGAAAAACAGTGTGTTTGAGAAACCTAACGACGGGAAACAAATGATGTGCCATGCCACTGCCTGGGACATGTGCAAAGGAAAGGGAAACACGGACTTTAGAATTCGTGAGTGCGCTTCCGTCAATCAACAAGATTTTGTTACCATTCATCACGAAATGGGGCACGTTCAGTATTTCCAGCAGTATACTGACCTAGAGTTTATTTTTCGCACGGGTGCCAATCCCGCCTTTCATGAGGTACATATGATCTAGATATCGCTTGCATGGTTTCGTGTTGAATTTAATAAAATGTATTATAATTGTAATTTTCTACCTAAAGGCCATCGGGGACTCATTGTCCTTAGCGGTTATCACTCCAACACATCTGCAATGTAAACTGAAATTGGATCTTGGCTTCCCTCCTTCATTCTGCGAGCAGAAGGGTGTAACCAATATAACGGAAACGGATATAAATTACTTGTACAAGGTGGCACTCTCAAAAGTAGGTGACTTGTTTTTTAAGAAGCGCAACATGTATAACAATGAAATGAATTACTAACCAATGATTTTAATTGCTTTTTTCCAGTTAGCATTTTTCCCATTTGCTTGCGCTTTGGATTTTTACCGTACTTGGGTGTATGAACGCAAGATCCCACTTGAAGACTACAACAAGATGTGGTGGGTAATTCGCCAGGCTTTCCAGGGAGTTTCTCCCCCAAGCGATAGATCATCCCCCAATTTGTTTGACCCCGGATCAAAGTTTCATGTCCCCGCCAATGTGGACTATCTCCGCTACTTCCTCAGTCACATTCTTCAATTTCAATTCTATGAAGCCATGTGCATCGCTGCTAAAGAGTTTGATCCAAATGATCCCAAGTCTAAGCCCGTGTTCCAGTGCGACTTTTCGGGAAGTAAAGAGGCAGGGAAATTGATTGGTGACATGATGAAACTTGGGTTCTCCAAAGGTTGGCCGGATGCTTTGGAAGCAATGACTGGATCAAGGAAATTTAGTGTGGCACCATTCAAACATTATCTGCAGCCTTTACTGGACTACATGACAAATGAGCTGAAGGCTAATGGCGAGATAATTGGGTTTGGAGGTAAAAGCGAAAAATAAATTTTAAAAGGCAAACTGTTTAACAAAAATAATAAATTTAAAATGGTTGTCCTTTAGATTCATGTGAGGAAGTGGAAAGTCGGAAGGGGGTGAGCAAATGGTCATTACTCATTCCAAAAGAGTTTTGGACGGCTAAGGAGAAGCTTTAACATTTTTTTCTTTCATGTAAATACATATTATATTCTTGATTCGAATGGAATAAAAGATTTATGTTTGCAAAAATGGCACATCAAATGTACAAAAGTGTAATTCGCATTTTTGAGTCACTGAATCTCATCGCGTGAATCTCATAATATTATTACCGTCTACCATTACATTAATACACTACATTACGTCTACATTACATTACATTACGTTTACATTAATAAAGTTACGTAAAGCCACTGTTTTAACAAAAATACAGAATATGCCATAAATAGAATTTTCCTCCCTTTAACATAATACATTTGCACACATCACTAAGCTTTTTGTAAAAACTTTAATTCACAGTAACTTTTTATGAGTATCTGTGCACGGTAATAAAAGAACAATTAAATAACCATAGTAATAATTGCAGTAGAGATAAAGTGCATAACTCAATTACCCGCTGCATTCCCGATTTTCTTTATAATATATGTAATTGCATCTCTGTAAAGTGTCAGCCAAACGGAAAGAGAATTTTAGAGCTGAAGTGAAACTATGGACTGGTTGTTGTGGATACTGGTGGTTCTAGTAACTGGAGTAAGTGGAGGGACAGAGGAGGAAGCTCAAAAATGGCTGAACGACATCGAAAAACCTTATTCCGAGATGTGCCGTGAAAACGAGTTGAAAAGTTGGGACGCAGAGCTAAACATAACGCCAGAGACGCAAAAGGCGTGGGTATGTATGATGATAAACAGCACAATTTGAAAAAAATTGTATTTTAGTCAAAGTGTCTGTACTCTGTAAGCATGTCTAATTTTTTCAGGAAGAACAGAGAAACAAGTTTGATCAATTTAACTCAGATCTTCAAACAGACGTGCTGATGAAATTTCCAAATTGGAAGGAATTCAAAACTAAACGGCTTCGCAGGGCCTTCAAATTCTTGGCAATTGGCGGTTCAGCAAATATGTCTACTGAGCGGGTAGAAAGGATGAATAAAATACAGACAAATATGCAATCGGGATATAGCACGGCTACCGTCTGTGAATATAACAATCCGTCAAACTGTACACTCGAACTAGAAGGTATAAATATTTCAACGGATTTCTGATAACCTTCATAAGAACAGCATTGCATGTTATGATTTTGCTGTCAGATTTGGAGCATTTGTTGAAGTCTGAGAATGACCCCGACAAGTTGGCCTATTACTGGACTGCATGGCATGACAAAATGAGCGCCGTTATTGTTCCAGAATATTACCATGAATTTATTACTTTGCTGACTGAACTGGCAAATGCAAACGGTAGTATTTAAACATTAACCAAAAACATTCAATTATAACTGCTAGCGATTTGCTCATTTGTAAAGTAACAAATAGGATTCAAGGACCAAACAGAATCCCTGTTAGTCCCTTACGAAGAGGAAACTAAAGGTTGGACGTTCATTGGTTTCGAGCGGATGTTAGTGGGACTGGTGGAGGACGCTTCTGGTCTCTTCGAAATTCTCCACGCTTATGTTCGAATGAAACTGAGAAAGCTTCCAGAGTATTCAGGGATGATTGAAAAGTGTGGTTATCTCCCCATTCACATTTTGGGTAACATGTGGGGGCAGGAGTGGTCCACAATGGATAAAATTACCAAACCATACCCCAATGCTCCTATGCTAGACGCCACACCAGCCCTAAAAGCTCAGGGCTACACTCCACTGAAAATGTTCCAAGAAGCGGATAAATTCTTTAAGGACCTGGGTCTTATGGAAATGACTAAGGACTTCTGGGAGAAAAGTATCTTGGAGAAACCCAACGATGGAAGACAAATGTCGTGCCATCCCTCGTCCTGGGACATGTGCAAAGGAAAGGGAAACACGGACTTTAGAATTAGTCAGTGCACCTCAGTAACCCAACCAGATTTCATTATCGCTCATCACGAAATGGGACACGTGGTGTATTACCAGGAGTACACTAACTTGGAGTTTGCCTTTCGTCAGAGTGCCAATCCTGGTTTTCATGAGGTAACCTCATATTTTATTTACAACTCTGAAAAGTCTTTGCAAAAAATAGTAAAATATTTTCTCATTTTAGGCCATTGGCGACTCGTTAGCTTTAGCGGTTACCACTCCAAAACATTTGCAGTGTAAACTAAATCTGGATCTCGGGTTTCCCCAAACCTTCTGCAATCAGGAAAAGGGTCCATTCAACATTACAGAAACGGATATCAATTACTTGTATAAAGTGGCCCTAGAAAAGGCAATTGGCAAGATGTTTTTCGTCTCTAAACTAACATACAATATCTCAATTTTAATTTTTTTATCCAGCTACCATACTTTCCATGGACTTACGCGCTTGACTTTTGGCGATGGTCAGTGTACAAGGGCAAAATCAAAGTAGAAGACTACAACAAGATGTGGTGGAAAATTCGAAAGGACTTTCAGGGAATCAAGACCCCCACCGATAGATCTTCTCCAAAGCTGTTTGACCCCGGTGCAAAATTCCACATACCCGGGAACGTAGACTATCTCCGCTATTTTGTTAGCCTAATTCTCCAGTTTCAATTCTACGAAGCCATGTGCATCGCCTCGAAAGAGTTTAACCCCAAGGATCCCAACTCAAAGCCTTTATTCCAGTGCGACTTTTCCGGAAGCAAGAAAGCCGGGAAGTTGATTGGTGACATGATGAAAATGGGGATTTCTCAGGAATGGCCTGATGCTCTGGAAGCCATGACTGGCACAAGAAAACTGAGCGTGGACAGCGTCAAGCATTATCTGCAACCTGTGCTGGATTACATGGAAAAGGAGCTTAAAGCTAATGGCGAGATAATTGGATTCGGAGGTCATAATAATTATTGAAACATACGTTTTTAAATCAAAGGGCAGTCAGTTAAACTAACTAACATCTATTTTAGATTCCTGTGAGGAAGTGGAAAATCGAAAAGGAGCCAGGAAATGGTTACAACTGATTCCTAAGGAGTTAAGGCCCTCTTCGGAAAACAACTAATATTTTTCAGCATAATGATGTGAACATTCATTTTCATGTGAAATGGAATAAAAAAATCTTTATTAAAATGGTTACTAATTTGGTATGTTACTAAAATGTTACTATGGTTAGTAATTGTTAGTTAGTTGAAGGAAGATAGCATAGGGAGTAAGTAGCATAAGATGAAGTTACGCTTGGCCAACGAACAAAGTAAGGTGAGCTGACAGAGAGCCCGGTAAACTGCTTTCTTTCTCACGCAAGTCACAACAGAAAACAATCAGATGATAAACAAGTGACCATGTGCTCAGCTCAGCATTTAATAATTTGCTTGTGTAACTCTGTAAATTTATTAACTGTTAGCCTATGTTAGCAATTTTGCACTTGTCGTGTGTAGTTTCCTCACTAACTAACTTTAAAGGCTGATATTTAAATGCTTGTGTTTATTTCATAAAGTTAGAGATGAGTTCAACACGATGTTTTGTAAGTGGTTGTCCAAATGACATCGTGCAAAGGAAAAAAGTTGGGCGAGTGGTCCACTACTTCCGGCCAGGTTGCCAGGCGTCGGACGAGTTGTGTCAGAAGTGGGTAAGCGTCATTCCCCCGAGGAGAGGGAAGGACATCAACACTTTGACACCATTTCACTGTGCTAATGTCAAGCACGTCATTTGCGAGCTTCACTTTGACGAGGCATGTTTAATTAGACAGGATAATTATGTGGTCAAGGGCGAGAAAGTGGCTGTGCCCAGGGAAAGATGGAAGTTGACTGAAAACGCTGTGCCTACCAAGTTTGGGAAAGATTTGGGATGTTCGAAAAGGCGAGGACGGAGTAAAATGAAGAAGGATGCGAAAAACGTAGAGTAAGTATTGTAAATAAATACAATAATTTAATTCTAGTTTTTATCAAACTATTTAATAAAATAATTTCTAATAAGAAATTTAACTATCTTAAGAATGACGCCCCCTTCAGATGAACCTGAAGAATCCACCGCATCAGTTCGGAATAAGCAATCGTTGTACGATCTGTACAAGAAAAAATACTACTGTTCCCTCTGTCTGGAAACATTTGTGGAAGGGGTGGAGTTTTTAAAAAGTGTCAAGTCCAAGGACTCCAGTTATCTTAAGTTTGTCAGCTTTATGGAGAAATATGTGGAGCTGGACTTTGAATCTGTAAAAAGAGTTTTTAGTCGGGAAGGTCATCAGCAAAGGATTAACTCCCCTTTCTATCGCACCCTTTGTGACAGGTGCCTGGATTCTGTGGAAAGAATCTGTAAACTGTTTACAGAATTTGAGTTGCTCCAGATGAAGTTGAACAGTGAGATTCTGGCAGTGAGCCAAGTGCTGGAGAAAGAGGACTGGGAGGAAAGGAAAAGTGGTCTGGAGAGGGAAATGGGCAGAGATAAGATGAATCATGTGGTGATTGTCAACCAAGGAATCAAAAGGAAAAGTAAGACTGATGACGCACAGTTTTAATAGCTACGTGAAGTTAAGTGTGAAAATAATAGTTGTTATATTTTTGGAAATTTGTTTTAGGAAATATGTTTCTTATGCCTCAAGTAGTTCTGAAACCGCTGACGAAAAAGAATTCTCAAATGCCACTAGATAAGCCAGCGGTAATCGAAGAAGATGAAATTTCAATTAAGTATCCTGGAAAGAGTGCGGCTGTTTCTCGTGGCCACATTAATCTACCAGAAAACGGTTTGATATGCGGAAGGGCAGGATTTTTTAATCTGCTGGGATTGGGAAAGATTATCAATTGTATGGCCTGTGACAAGTATTTTCCATCCAAGGAGGAATTGCATCAGCATCAGCTAGCTTATCACTATAGAAAACACAAGCAACCTCAACCTCCCTCGAACCCTGTTCAAGTGCCTGAATCGCAAAGTGCTCTCAACAACCTTATTAAAAAAGAGAAACCAACGGTTCCACCTCCCCCGACGTCAGCTAAAAAATTACCCCCAATTCCAACAAATTCATCTAGAAATTCGTCTGGTGACGGACCATCTACCGCAATTTCTTCGTGGGTGAACTCGACCAAATCAGTAATGAAAACTCCTACGCTTGTGCTAAACGATACACTTCTCGAAAAACCGAAGAAGGTGGTCAATCAAGAAAACAATATTGAAAATGACGTAGGTGAGAATGAGAACGAAGACATCAATGATGACATGATGAGTCTTTGCCCAAGCCCTGCAGCCTTATCGATTGGAAATGATGATGACGACGCTGAGATGGAATTGGGAGCTGAAGCTGCAGATTTTGGTCACGCCACCACCACCTTTGATCCTGCACAACCAGAACCTCTTTTAGAACCTAAACAGGAAGTTGAAGAAGCGCCTACTTCCAGCACAACCACCAAGGTTCCATTCATGTCCTCCGAGTACATTGGAAAGTACAAAATAGTCTGCAAACTGATGAATATCAAAACCGGAAAGACTTGTGTGGGGGTTGTGGCAAAAACGCCAGTTGGTGCATCATCTTTATTACCAAATTCCAATAATATTGCTACCACTGGAGATGCATTGCCCCGGGTGATTTCTGTTGAACNGCCCCGGGTGATTTCTGTTGAACCGGAAATTGCTGTAGTGAAGCAGGAAAAGTCAAAAGTGAATCCAATTCCTATCCCTCCAATATCCGGTCCACCGTACAAATGCCCAGTGGAAGGTTGCACGAAGCAGTACACTTTCAAACGCAAATGTATTCTCCATTACAGATTACACAGGCGGCAGATGCACAATCTCCAAAAGAAAATCGAGGGTGGGGAGGCTGTCGGTACAAAGAAGAAAGGGAAACAGAAAAAGGAACAGGAAGTGGAAAACATGGAAGAGCAGGAAGGTCAAGATGAGCAAGCCAGCAATCAAATGACTAACTCCAAAAAGAATAAGAAATATCTGCATCCATGTAAAGTGGCAGGTTGCAGGGCCAAGTTTCAAAAGAAGCAAAGACTCGACTACCATCAGAGTGTGAAGCACAACCCGGTTCAGTGCCACTTTTGCTCCCAGGACATACCAAGTATCGTACAGCTTATTTCCCACGAAATGGTAGAGCACGAACAAACCAGACCTGCAACTGACGCCAAACCATATTGTCCTCGGTGTAATGAAACCACCTTTCCTGGGAAAAACAGCCTCCGCGATCACTACGCCACCGTCCATTTCCAGCTGAGCCCACCGCCAATACCTGAGAAAAATCTCCCTTTCTGTACGGAATGCAATCGCCAATTCTTCTCGCTGCAATTGTACACCCGACACATAATCAAGTATCACGAAGATGACCCTACCACTTTGGACAGAGAGCTTCCCCATAAATGTAGCAGTTGTGATAGACGCTTCAGGTTTGAGATTCATCTCCGTCTACACCATAAAAAGGTACATGAAAAGGGATCAAAATCACCCCGACCTCCACTTCCGGTATTCCGGTGCCACATTTGTGGAAAGGTCTACATTCGAAACCGGTATCGGTATGAATCTCACATGAAGCTCCACACTAAGAACACCAGCTGGGATGGGAAAACCAAGATTCTTTCCAACGACGTCTCCGAGCCCACGTACAATTGTGAGTATTGTGGCAGACTTTTTAGAAGGGAGGGCAGCCTCTGGCTCCACAAGCGAAAGGTCCATGAAGGCCCCACTCCAAGGGACACGAGTAAGCCTTTCGAGTGCAGTGAGTGCGGAAGATCGTTTTCTACGAAAAGTTGGCTCAACTTCCACGTGAGCACTACACATCGATCAAAACCCCCAAAGATACCCAAACAAGTGAAGGCCACGTGTGATGTTTGTGGAAAAATTTGGCCTCATCGAGGACTGCTGAGGTATCATGTGAGAAGAGTTCACCCAGAGGTTGCCCACAAGTATGCGGTTGACCCAGAGCAAGGATTCGTTTGCGACCAGTGCGGGAAGGTGTACGAGTTAAAGTCATGTCTCAAGAAGCATATGGATAGGTGGTGTCAAGGTCAAGAGAAATGAGACGATGAAGTCCACAATACAGCGAAAATTACTTATTTATTTTATTTATTCAAAATGCTATGTTGTAAAAATTATGCCGATTGCTAATTAAAATTAAATTGACTATTAATTGACCAATAAAAAATTAACATGACAAATTATTTCTCAATGTGTGATAAATTAAGGCTGATTCGCTTCCTGAACCGCTCCGTTCCAAATTGTTCTTCTTTTCATTATAAATTTGCGATTAACAGGGAGTAAACTCGTTTGAAAGTGGTGGGTAGGTTCACAAAGACGACTGACTTTTTGCTGTCTGGGGAGCAGAGTTTACTCTCTAGGTTCGTCACTTCATCCTCATATCAACTGCTTAACTAAAATTGGTATTCTATTAGTATTCTAGTAGTAATTGTAAATACCGCTGCTACAAAAAGTATGGCACTCCACAACAACGGCATTCAAGTCTCTTGGCTGTAAGTCCGTCAGCGTTGATGATATACCCAGAGGTGCATGACTCAACGGTAAATGAGCCTTTAACTATAGGCTGTCTTGAGTTAAAAAGCCCCAGCACTATCTTCTCTATGACTTTGGGAATTCATGACGCACGGATGGGCAACTAAATCACCGAATCAGTTAATAATATTTAAATTTCGAAGTCGGCCAAACGAGCTGAAAATTGGCATGCATGTACTTTTCTATACGTAGATTACCAATATAATGTTTAAATACGCTAATTATCATGATAATTAGCTTAATAGGGTGCAGAGAATAGGGTGATTATCTTAATGGCAGAAGGAAATTATCGTTTGTAGAATGCTGGGTGATGTAATATGCACTTGGTATTGTCCAGCTTCCTTCCTGTCATTTATTTGGACTCTGTAACGGAAACGGTCAGGAGCGTTATGCTCAGAAGATGCAGGAATGTTCTAGGTGCACAAGTGAGAAATATGCTGGCCAAATGATTTTAGGAAATATGAAAAAAATAAAACAACGGCAGAAAAAAAATTGTACAGCAACTACAAAAATTCAGGGAGCACAAATCGACTTTTTAATGTTCACAAAGTGAACCTCTGGAAAGGAATAGAATTATCTTTTTCTTCTTCTTACACATATCATCATCTAAAGCGTACTCACACACAATCACACATATACATACATGTCATCATCATCCATAAAAAATGCATACAAAAATCATGAATGCAATAGTTTAGGTATTTTTAGGTACATAATCTTCTTAAAGAAACAGAATGGAACGTTTTTTTTGTGTTGCTGCGCAGTTGCATCATGCAAATTACATGGCCTACTTCGGGTACCGAATTGGCTGAGAGGTTTTTCGTGGAAAATCCCCTGGCTGCTACAATGGGTTAATTAATTAATAATAATTAAATTGGCATGATAATTAGTCCGTTGTCGTTCATTTCCATATTTCGTTTGATTTTGCTTTTCGAAACATATGAAAGGTTTTTAATAAGAACTATGCGGTTTATTCGGGTCTTTGCCGCTAGCTCGATGTAATTTTCAGTTAATTTAATGCAATTTAACGAAAAGTAGAATAAACTTAAGCATAATATTTACATAATGCCCAGCCTAGTATGTCAAAAAACGTACATAGGTAAATACATCTGTACGTTTTTTGTTCAGTACTAAATATTTAGTACTGAACTGAAATTATTTCGGTATCTATTCAGTTTATTTAAAGCACTACTAATGAATCAATAATTAATTTTTTTATCGTCGCATTTAATAATTGCAGCCATTTAGGGAGTTTAATTGTCACAGAAAAATTTAAAGAAAAAGTTAGTGAATAATCAAGGCATTTTAAAAGCATGCAATAACCTAAAAAGATTTAATGACTAAAAAATGGTAACCAGACATAAAATATAATTACTTCTTTGACTTAACAAAAACTAATTAATAATTTGAGCGCAATAAAATTATTCTACGCTATATCATAATTTATACAACAATTTATTAATTTTATGTTGTATATAATGCACCATATTTATGTACAATGTACAAAAAGTTACCGTTATTTTTATTTTCTTAACAAAAACAAATGAAATTGAATTAAGTAATTAATTGAAACACTTAGTAATAATTATGGATTGGTGAGAATTTGAAAAACAAAATTGTTGCAATTTGGCCAGTTTAGTCTTTCCATCAACCGTGCATTATTAAGTATGATGATTTTTCGTTTCATATTAACGATCATCGTTTTAGTCTTAACATTTCTGGCAATCGGGGTAAGTTGATACCTGTTATAGGCAATACGGTTTTACAGAGGGTAGCCAAGTTACAAAATGCGAAAGTTTAAGTATTTAGCAAATACACATAGTATCAAAATATCAGTAGATATGAGTTAATTTTGAATTAGGGAAGTTCAAAGTTTCATTTAAGCCCTTAAACACTCAATTTGGTTCAGAAATGCAGTCAAAATTTTCATCCGAAAAGTTTTTGTGAAAAATTAATTTTCCAACGGTTATTTTCGATGCGAGTTTTAATAGAAACTCTTGAAGTTTTTGTACATTTCCGTAAAGATATCAACCAACCAAACAACATACATAGCAACTGGGATGTTCTCTTTCATTATGACAAAAATTCAGATATATTTTAGTCGTTTGAACATGATATATAACGCTCATAGCGATTACATTAAGATGAAAGGGAGTAAATATGTTTGATAGATTGTACTTTTCAATTATGTACAGCTATATATTAATCTGAACCTACATAAAATTCCCAATATCTAATAGTATAACTACCAAAATTAATTGCGCCACAAACTATGATTGTATTTTGGAAAATTCCTACTGAGCACCTGCGCAGGCAATCATTTTGTACAACTTCCTTTTCTTGAAATCTTCTAAATATTCTTACACGCATAATTCAGAACAGGTTTGCTGTACCTACGTATGCTTTTACCTCAATGATTGCTACACAGTTGTGACCAGAACCACTATTTATCCTGTGCAAATCGCTTGATCTAGTGTTTCAAATCGCGATTTTCAATTTTGCGGACGAAAATATTCGCGGAAAACTTGTTTTTGTTCCATTCAACTTCTACTTGATCTTGTGACTACATTTCTTAACTGATTTTATTGATATCGGGCTTAAATGAAACTTCGAACCCTTCTTAGTTCGATTCGATTCAAATCTTGAGATATTTTGAAACTATGTTTATGTACTGAATACTTAAACTTTCGCATTTTGTAACTTGGCTACCCTCTGTATGTACATTTCAATTCGACCTACGGTTGAAATTTCAATCATTCTAATTTTATTTTCCAATCGATTAGTGTGCAGCTAACTCTCATGAATATGATAATGAGCATCCTAAAAATGAAACAGAAGCTTTGATGAGACAGAAGCACAGGAAGGAAGGTATGGGGAGGGGACTGGGAATCAGGAGACACGGTAAAAGACAACATCCCAATCCCCAAGTCCATCCAAAATTTTAACTTTTCTGTAATGTCACCATTTTATATTATTCATTAAAATTCAAGTCGAAGATTTACAAAATATTTATTGCACAGCACTTATTACAAAATCACTCAGCATCCATCCTGAGTCGCCGCAGCTTTTACTTTGAAAGTTGAAATTTTCATTAACGTTGCCCCCAGTCTGTACGCTGCTCTGCTCCATGGAGCAATTGACATGGGAACTGGGTAAACAGTTTCAGAGATTTCAGAGATCCGGTATGGTGGTGCAGTATGGCTTGGAGATCTTGTTACATAAAATAACCCAAGGGTTATGTTGGGTCAACACAAAAGTCGAGATATTTTAGTGGAAGACTAGTAGAATTCAGGTAGCCATTCAAGGATTGGTACATACACTTGTCGATGATATCAAGTTTGTCCAGATTGAAAACAGGTTGCAGTGGAGAAGCACGTCTGACGTCCAGCAAATTGTAAATGAGACCCTGCAAAGTAATCTTTTCCAGTCAGATGTCTTTCAGGTTTGGAAACTTGCTAAGGAATTGCCAGCTAATACCTCCAAGGACCTCCATACATTTGAGTTTCCATACGATTTTTGAAATCCTACATCTTTGATTAAATTGCAATTTAGTATTGCTCATCAATTAATCAAATATTTCATCACGATTTATATGATATATGTATACAATCTGGAAAGGATGTGCGTTTTAGCAACAAACGGATGAGTCTGACGAGTGAATAGAATGACATGACTGATTACAGCACAGCTTTTCATTTCATTATCAGAGACTTTTTACAGACGAAACTCTAAATCATATTATATATGATGACGCAAGCAAACTGCTTATCATTATTGATTGCGGATTTGTTATCTTATAATTTGTTTAAGTAGGCACACTATTTTTTGTAAATGCAACAGACAAACAATTCCCAGAACTGGTTACTGGTTTGCAAGTCTATTTTTGATCTGCTTGATCGGTTAAAGTCGTCCGTTTTTAGAGGTTATTTGGATTTCATGAAAGTCAAACCATATATAGTTTGCTAATTATTATGTGACCTTGGAACTCTAACGGACTAATATTTGTTTTCAAAATGGAGGAAGTGGAGATCCCATCATCAGAATCGGGCGAGGAAGTTACCCCCGTGGATTTGTCGGTTACCAAGAGACTTGTGTTGGGTTTGATTACCTTGTTAACCGTGACCTCAGTCGTGGTAGTGCTCTACTTTGCGTTCACCATCTTTTTGGTGACTTCAGTCGTTATTCTGGTTATCGTCCTTATGGCAGTTGTTCTTCTAGTGGTTTGCTGTGGATGCTTGAGCATTTTTTGCCCTGGAAAAAGCCGCCGGGGCAGTTCCATGAATTCTGAAGACCTTCAAATCGGTGTACATGTAGAAAGGTTGTCCCCAACCGGCTTGAGTTTTGTGGGCGTACGTTCCGTGTCTGGATCATCGTCTCATACAGATTTTAAGGAAAAAGATAAAGTAGCACAGGAAAAGACTGATCACTTTACCAAGTTTGGGGGAGTGAAGCATTTATCCACTGTGGAGGAGGGAGAAGAAGAAGAGAGTCCGCCACCTACATATAATTCATTATTCCAGTAAATTAACTTGTCATTGTTAAGGGCATTGTGTAAGTGACAAAAAATAAATACGGGTTACAAATTATCAGAATATTATATTAGTTTTTTCATGTGCTAGATCACTCCGTTTTGAATTTTAAATGAGCCATTGAATTATTTTTTATTGTTACGAAATTATTAAACATGCGTTATGGAAATCAATTTTTTTGTAGAAATGTACAAGTCAAGTGGTCAAGTTAAGTATGTTTAACTACAAGGTCATTGTTTTGACATAAATTAAGTACTTAAATACCCTGTGCGATGTTGGTTATGTGGGTGCTATTAAAACTTTCATTTGGATGTCGGCTGAGATACCTTCAGTTCAGATTTGAGAGCACCCGGTTGTTGACTTTCCTTTGTTCTGATTTCCTAGAACTTTACCTAATTTATTTTGCTATCACTGGAACGCTGGATAACAATTACTTCATGCTATGCAAGTGATTACTACTAAAAAAAGTATCTTATGAACATAATATGCCATATTAGGTATATGTGTATTTGTAGAGATGCACGCACACCTTTGTTTTCTCAAAACTTCAAGTATTCTCAGCAATTGTTTTTTATAAGTAATCAATTCTCATTAAGATCACCTCACCTCAACTTGAATCGTAATCAGGTGACAAATAAATAACATAAATTAAGTTAATCGAAAGAGGTTAAAAGGTTAACATTCTCACAAGACTAAAAATTAAATGAGACATTCATTCATTTTAATCAATTTCAATTCGAGTTATGTAAGCGCTTTCGTTTATTTAAAAAAAATAATTACTCTCTTCCGTAACAACTAATTTGTCATTAAAAATAATAAATATAATTACACGATAAAAACCGTTAGATTGTCGCTTACTACAATATTTTAAAATGATTAACAATATTTAAAACCTACTCTATGATAACATTTTTAAAAATCCACTTATGGTTTTCCACATTTAATACAAATATACCGTCAACTGACTGAGAATTGAAAGCTATTTATTGTTTCACTTCATGCAACAGGAATTCCTGACTTGACTTGATCCTGATTTTCCATCTCATCCTCCTCCGCAATAACTAACACTTTTCTTCGTTTCCTCTTATTTTTTACCAACTCGGGTTTCTTTACCACTTTAACTGGACAGCTATCGGAACCGTCGTCGGGATCACTTTCCCCATATTTCTCCTCGTCATCCTCCTCTTCATCACTTTCATTGTTTTGCGGTTTCTTGATTCTCCTCCGCCAACTATGATCTTTCTGTTTAACGCCCTTTCCCAGCCCAACGCTTGGCCTTGCATATTGACTCCTCACCGCCTCCAAAGTAAGACCCGTCGTATCTGTCGCATTTAGCTTGTTCAGGATATCCATCATGGAATCCACAGTCCTTTGGTGCTTTTCTTCCAAGTGTATCGCCCAAAATTCCCTCGTTTTAAACACCTTCTGGCACTCGGAGCAGGTAAACTTGTCCTCTACCACATTATGCATCTCTTTATAGTGTCTGGACAAGCTGGAAACTATCACTTTCTTTTTGCAAAACTCACACTTTATCGGCATCTCCTGCAGACAAAATATCCCTTCACATTTGCTTCTCATATCGTTTCTCGTTTGGTTGTCTAGTTTAGGGCAGCGTCTGTAGTGAAAGTACAGACCCAGTTGACTAAAGCGAGTGGTGGTGCAAAATGTACAGGGAAAATAACTGGAGGGATGATCCACTCCAACATGCTCTCCCAACAGCTTCTCACTTGTGAAGCTCATATCACAGCGGTAGCAGTCGTGTCCCGGGGGTAAGAGCGCTGGATGATGGTGCTTCAAATGGGCGTGATAACCCACCTTGGTTTTGAAGCGTTTGTCCTTATTTGGGCAGTGGGAACACCGGATATAGTTCTCCTGCTTGAGTCCGTCACCGTGGGCAAAGTAAAGGTGCTTTTTCAGGTTCTCGTTGCTCACAAAGCCTTTCCCACACTCTTCACACACGTGAGACTTGGGAATAGGTACTTGGTAGGGTCTAACGTGTTCACGGTTGTAGTGATCGTACCAGCGCTTGGCGTGAGTGTATGCGGCCCCACAGATAACACACTTTTTATTCTGGACGTCGTAGTTGGGATTGTGGAACTGTTGTTTGTGAGCAGTGATGGAGCGCCTGGTGTAGGATTCACCACATTCGTCGCAAACAACATCAGAAATCGCGTTGGCCTTTCTGCCTCGTCCTCGGATACCGCTGGCAGGAGGTTTTCGAATTCTGGGCCTTTTATTGGCCTTGCTGGAATTTTTCACAAGAGGACGCGTTGTTGTCGTGGCACTGGGATTGGTTGCTGGTTGCTTGTATGTCGATGAGTAATTGGATTGGGAATCGTCAAAATTCCCTCCCCCGGAGGAACCAGCAGGGGAATGGTTATCATCGTCATAGTAACCACTCCCGTATTCGTGTTGACTACTACTAGTGCTATGGTCATACTGGTAAGTGGATTGCTGCGCAGTGGATGTAGACGGTCCACCTGTAGTTGTCTCATGGTAGCTCATGGCGTCCAACACGTTTTGAAGGGAATATGACTGTGACTGAGGTGGCAGTTGGGATTGCTGATGAGGATACTGGAAGACAACTGGCTGAGAGGAATGACGCTGGTGATAGGAGGATGATGCCGCTTCGTAATGAGGATATTGCTGGTGTTGCTGTGGAGAGGAAACCGTTACCATGGATACGAACGAAGTTTGCTGCGGATTTGGAATATTCGTTGATGTTGATGACGGCTGGGAACGGAATATGTCCTGCTTCACAGTAATTTCCTTTGGAGGGGACGCCGGCTTTGGTAAATTTTGTTTGGCCTTCCGTCTTGTTCGTTTTCTTGGTCCTGGCTTTGGCGGCAGGACTTGCGCTAGAGGCTTGATATGTTCAAGATTATCCAATTTTCCTTCAGCAGCTAGTCTGGCAATCTCTGCGGGATCTACTGGTTTCCACTTCTCTGGCTGGTGCTTATACGGTCGTAAGGCGTGGGTGGGCTGAAATGTCTGATTCAGCTCTTCTACTTTCAGCTGAATCTCCTCAGGAGTTGCTCCACAGCTCTTTAATCTCTGTCGAAGATTCATTCTGGCCTTGTTCAGACGTTTTCGCATACATCGGTGTTCACGTTGCTCTGGGGTTTCTGTCTGACGCTGGATCTGAAATACAACAGAATTAAATCAATAAATTATTGAAACGCATTCAACAATTAATCTTAGATGCGAAAGTCAGAATAGTGAATTTACCTCTTCCATTGTCATTCCACTGTCCAGCAGTTTTTGAATGGCTAGCTTTCTCTTGATCACAAAATCCTTCTTCGACTGCCTAATCTTATCCCTTTCCTCCTCCGTCAACTCAGACCACTTTTTTCTTGGAGCACGCACACCAACTCTTCTTCCCTTTCCTGCTGTTCCCGATTTTTCTCCAACTCCTGACTTTTTTCTCCCCTTGTTCATCTTCTCACGCTCCTTCCACTTTTGTTTCACTTCCGCCCATTTCTCAGGGTCCTGTTTTAAAGCCTCCACCTTTTTCCTGTAGCACTCCCTCATCTTCTCCTGAGCCTTGGCCTTTTTCTCTGGACTCATCTGCTGATACCATCTTCTTCTCCTCTCTCGTATAGCTTCCTCACCAATGGTTTCCTTCAGTCGCTGATAAACCGTCTTTCCCTTTTCCCTGCCTTTCTCTCTTTTCCGCTCCAGCATCGCCCTTCTCTTTTCGGGGTCCATTTCCGCCAATTTCGCCATCCTCGCCATGTACTGCTGATCCTTCCAAGCTTTCTTTTCCTCTTCCGTCATTCTCGCCCGTTTTGCTTTCACGTACATTTTCGTTTTCCGGATCCATTCCTTCTTCTCCTCTGGGGTCATTGCAGCCCGTTTCAACCTCTTCCTTTCTCGGTCCTTCCTTGCCTGCTCTTCCAGTTTTATCAGTTGGTCTTCTGGAAGAGCGCCTTCCTTGGCCAGAGCCCTTTTCAACCTCTGTCGTTCCCGTGCCTTTGCTCTGACCGCTTCTATTTTCTCCAGAGGAAGATTTTCTCCCCGTTCTCGGCGTCTCTGATGTTCTAACCGCCATCTAGCTTGTGCAGCCTCTCGTTCTTCTGGAGTCATTTCAGACACGCGTTTCTTGCGATATCCGGGAAGTTTTATGCCACTGGCGTCACTTTCATCCGCCGCGCACTCACTTTTCACTGCCTCCCTTAACGCCTTCTCCTTCTCACGCTTTGCACGCCATCGGGCTCGTTCCCTTTCTGCTTGTTCTGGCGTCATGTCTGCAATACGGCGGTTTCTTCGGGATCCAGGTGCTCTTGTACTGCTAGCGTCATTTTCTTCAATATCCTCACTGTTCACTCTCTTCTCATTTCCGTTTTCACCCTTAATATTCGAATTGCTGTAATCATCCTCACTAATACCCAGATCACGCCGCCTTTGTTGCTCCTCTTTCTCTAATTTTAGTCGTAATCTTGCCTCCCTCTTCCTCACCATATCTCTTTCCCTCCGCTCCTCCGGAGTTAACTTTACTTTCTCCGTTTGACTAGATCCGCGCTTTCTCTTTTGAGTCACTTTTTTGGTGTTACACTTTTTTGATTTATTTGGCACCCATTCCTCATCCTCTTCCCCAGGCACCGGCACCCAATCTTGGTCCTTATCCCTATCACAATCATCGCTATCCCCTTCTGAATTTTCCAACAACTCTTCCAGATCCTTTTGCTCCTTCACCCGTCTCCTGTACGCCCTTTTCCTCTGAATCTCCTTTTCCCTCCGTTTTTCATGGCTCATTTTACTTCTTGGCCCTTTACCAACAGCAGGAGTGGCGTCGGGGCGCCCCTTCGGCCTGCAGGCATCCCGTTCCACTCGCTCGTCTTCACCGCTACTCACATAGCTTTTAATAAAGGTGTCATTAACATCCTCCTCAGTTGCATTGCCAAGGTCATCAGGAATCTCAGTCTTAACCATCAACTCTGGAGATTGTGGAACATGTTTCATTTCCGGGGGATCACTGTACCCCTCCACATCCCCTCCTCCGTCATCGTCAAATTCGGTGAAAGCGGAAGAAATCGTGCTCACTGTTGAGCACAGATCATCAACAGTAACTTGTGGCATCACTGAAAAATCCAGTTAGTCCAGATTTCTCATTCGTCAAAAATCTGCACAGAAAATAAATAAATAAAATGACACGCCAGTAATGTATTGGGATCTAAATAAAACGTCATTAATTTAAATTACCTGAATTCATTTTGACGTTCCCCGCTGCACTAGTCACACTCGTGTCACTAATTAATCACCAGTTAACTGCTGATGAGTTAAACCTGTTGTTGTTGATTTTATTTTGAGTAAAGGAAAATAGAGACTTTGGCGCCATCCCCACTTGGCTCAATGGTTTCTTTGTTCAGCTGCTCGCTCTTCGTTTGGCTTGCCACATTCAGATTTTGTTGATCACATAACTTATGCATGTGGTGAACTGAATGAATGATGAGCGTAATGTTACAGTTTATTGGCTATCTTATCTTACAATTTAAATTGTAGAGATTTGGACAGAAATTTAAATAATATGCAGTTTTTGTAGCTTTAATAATAATCATCCAGGTTTAATTTTATTCATCAGAAATTCCTAAGGAGTTCCAGAATTTGGCCCCTTCAGCAATGGGGGATCTTATCACTTTAGGCTCTTTTCCGATAAGCATATAAGACCATGATGATGGAGACTTTGTATCCACTTTGTTTATTGGTGTCCATGGAACTCCATTAAATTTTAGAGGTTTCCTGAAGTAATGTTCAAAATTAAAATAGTTAAAAAAATATAATATGTATAGTTTTGATAATTAAATTAGTAGTTAGTTGCATACTCATTCTTGGCAAAGTCTGTTAACGCCTTCAGGAAAGATTTGGAAAATTCCTTATCAGGTCCTGCAAGAAGACCTGTCCATCCTTCCATGTTCCACTGCATTAGTAGCCCACCGCTGTGTGGTACACCTGAAAAAAGAATATTTAAACTGTTATAAAATACAATTAATTCATCTACCTACTTATTTTTATAGCTACCAAATTCGTGAGCCCCTTCCATCCCGATCCATTTCCTTCCCATGTCAACCACCGAAGTAAAAGCCATTTTCAAATCCGCCATTATCCAATCATCATGTCTAGACGCTCGAACAAGACTATAAATACTGGGCAGCAGTGTAGCTTCATAGTCGTAATAAAAGAGATAAGTTGGCGACCCCGATTTTGCATGAAGTAAGGCCGACCTTTCAATCGGCTCAAAGAATATGGCGTCTGATGCCAAACGCGAAAAATTCCGTTCAAACTCGTGTACATTATCTGTGAAGCTCCATTTCTCCTGGAAGTAGTGCTCTCTAATCTTCACAGCCATTTCTGGGGTGATGTAAGACTCTTCGTAAAACAGAAGCTTGGCTACATTGTTTTGCCAGTTGCGGTCAATTTCCGGAAACAGCTCGGGATACTTCACGATACTCGCTGTACATATTACACCCTCTCCCGAAGTGACCCCAATCATTACTGGCACATTATTTGAAAGCTTGCCTGATTTTAACAGATTTCTTGGATTTTCACTGAGAAAAGTGTCTTTTGTCAGGGGCTTCGTTTCTACTGACGGTAAAAATACAAAGCGAGACTCGCTAGGATCCATCAAGCTTATCTGACCTTTTATCAACGTCGCAATGTCCATATTTTTCAGACACTCCACAAGTTTTGTACGTTCCTTCTCATCTCCAGGGCACTCTGTGCCCTTCAGATATTGCAATGCCACTTGCCTGGGATTTGATGATAAAGCAGTGGGCATTGTGACAGCACCAGACTCCAGAATGGCTCTGTGAAAGAGTCCCTTGGAAGCGGGGGATATCATTTGATACTCCACACTACCAGCTCGTTTTCCTTTCAAAGAATGGGTGAAGACATTGAGGTAGAGACAGTCTTCCATACCAAGGAGCGTTCCACGAAGGGCGAAATCCAACTGAAGACACATGGGGGGATAACTGGTTGCTTGCCTTACACCCGACCATTTTGACCGGAGTGGAATCGGCGGCTCAAATCTGAGGTTCTTCACAGGTGGTTCTGCGTAAGGAATGGAGAGATATTGGAAGTATTGTTGTCCGTCTCTCGAATATGCAATGCCGCCTTCAATATTTCCATCAGCGATGGACACCACTGGACTGGAAGAGTGTCTCGTCAAAATGGTGGGATTCCAGTATTGGATTGCAAGGCCCAATAAGACCACAAGTATAATAGCTCCTTTGAACATGGTTAATTACAAGAAAACTGAAATAATAGGATGAAACACATTGGATGACAATGCATTAATCAAAGTTTTGTTTTTATACAAAGATTGAAAGTATATTGAATGAAATAAAATACAACATAAATATTCATAATCATCTGTCGGTAATATCCCATTGCTCCGACACAGCACCTTATCTTCAAACATGTTGTAATGTAATCTCGCTGGACTTTGTTCATTTTACATAAAATTGGCAGGGCAGAGCAGGCGAGCATCCTAGAAGTTTATACCTTACCCTTACTATATTTATAATGTGTGCATATGTGAGTTGTGCTAACGCTTTTGTAAGTAGTCATTCCATGTTAATTTGATATGTTACACTCGCATTATTGGTTAATTTAATTTGAAAGCATACTACATTGGTCTGGTCTTGTCGTATGATTTCATGGCAATTTGCTCTTGTCCCATTGTTAACATTTTACGTATAGGGTAGAGACAAGCCATAATTTTGGATTACAGCCACAATTTAAACCTAGATGTGTGAATTTATGAAACAAATGAATTGGGAGCATCTAAAAGGTAATCGTTCAGGCAGTGGGGTATACGATGGATTGTGGGAAAGCATTATCTTCCAAGGCTAACGGAATGCAAAAAAACATGTAATAAATTCTAATACTGATGTAGATTTTGAATATTTTAATTTAGAAAGTCTTATAATTTTTGACGAAATAAAAATGTTTGAAAAATTGAAAAAAAAATTGCAAAATTGGATATTATGTTTTCATCGTTTCCAGTTTACCTGGAACATTCAGCCACTCAATTACACTTGGTGGTTTATTAAGGCGAGCGAAGCACTCTAGTTTTCATCTAGTATAGGAGTAGTAGGAGTAGGATAGTAGACACTACATTAACTACCTGCCCATAGTACAGTCTTCTTACACTAAAAACGAAGTGACGAACTATTTAGTGAACAAAGGCCAAGTCAATGACTTGTCAAAAACGAACGTAGATTCATTACTCATTGAATTTTATATTCTCTAACATTTTTGTAGTGATGTGATATGAAATGGATGTATCGCCAGTGTAACTGGAAATTATTTAATTCAAGTGTTTGCATAATGCGATATTTTCCTTGTTTGTGGATTGAGAAATATTTTCGGTAAGAAGAATAATATTACAATTTTAGGTATCAAAAATACAGAAATATATAAAAGTTTTGGAATTTTGTAGATAAGTATAGTGTACTACAATTGAATATAGATTGGCAATTGAATGCTGGCAGATTACGACCATGCCTAAATGCCAACGATTACGAGACAAAAATAAAGCCAACAAAACAACATACATAATATACACACGTAATATTGTAATTGTAACTACAATAATATTATAGCATAAAGATTATGTGCTAAAAATAATTGTCAATAAAGTCCATAAAATTGTGATGGTATGCAGTTTTCGGCCACTGGAGACGTAACATTAGAATGTATTTATTGCCTCCAATTTTTTGTCAGTAATAGGTATACCAATATTTTCTCTGTAGGCATTTTATTATCCAGGTATTTTAGATGGTGGTGGATTGATCCTATAAAATATGTTAGGGAAATTCTGTATATAATGTTGCTATGTTGCTGAAAGAAGGCACCGTGGAAACATAAAAAAACAATACGCACTTACCTATAATTCTAACGATTGTTTTACCGTTATCCAAAGAGCAAAAAACCAGCGCGCTAGCGGAAAAGAATATAACGGAAACCAGTTCGTCGTAAACCGTAACGGTTACTATGAGATAAATGCGACTGATAATGTAGTTATTACCATTTGTACCCACGTAAATGATAATTGTCTCAAGATAATTCGTAAATGAAACCAAGAAGTGATGTCACATACTGAACACTGACCGTGTGATCATAGTGACCACTTGCCTAGAAATATAGTCGGCATATATTATTACAGTAAATATTATCATTATCTTTTATGCTGAAATGAACACCGGGAGAGAAATGTGTCATTAGGTAACATTAATAACGTCGACTGAATCTACTCATCAATCACTCCATTTTAATCTCGACTTCAAAATCACAAGCTGAACAGAGTAAACTTTTTACAACATGACAATTACTGAAATATGTATGTATGTACATAATATAAGAATAATGTATGGAATCACTGGCGGAAAAAATAAATCTATATTGATTATGTGAATATTGAAAGCATAAAATTATCCGCTTGGTCTTTTTTTGCAATTTCACTCTGACTTTGTCTCCTCTTCTTCAATCTCGTTTCCGCAATCTTCTTCTACTGCTAGTGAGGAAGGATTCTCAAGATTCCCCGGCGCGTGTTCCTGCAACTCCAAGTCGTAATATGCCGGAGGTACTAAAATAAAATAATAGAAGGAGTGAGGATTTTATTTTTAACGATGTAGAATAATATTTAAAAAATATAATTCTTACAGGTTTCTTGCGTTGGTCTCCGTGATGACAGTTGAGAGTAGCTGGGAGGCTGCCTAAAAATGGAATCGACAGAGGAAATTGATCCCGCCCTGGGTCTCATCATCATCAATCCGGCTATAAAACTCATTGACAGTGACTTGTGGCCTCCTTCCGCTATTCCAAAATCACTGGCTCGTCTTTTATGTAGTCCCTCTGGAGCGACGGGACTTCCAGGAGTTTGAGGTGTGCTCCCAGCTTCAAGGTCAATCTCTTCTTCTTCCTCCTCCTCGTCTTCTGGCTCCCCTTCTTCCTCTCCATCAATCGCCTCTTTACTAGATCCCACTAAAAGTGGCACTTCCCCAGTGACCCATGCGTCCTTGGGATCCCCTGCCAATCCAACACTTCCCCTCAAAGTGTAGTTGACGCTGTTGGTGAAATCATGCCGGTGGCTGGGAGTAATACCCTTGGGAACCTTTAAGCTTCCCTGCCATACCACCTTACTCTCTTCTCCTCCTTCCACCTCAAAAATCTCCTC
>JAHZMV010004595.1:0-11582 GCA_027743765.1 Coecobrya sp. COE2 | reverse complement strand
GACTAACAAGGCGAAATTCTAAATAGACATAAGCGTATTTGTATTTTAGTATTGTACTTAAAGAGTTTTAAAGAATGTACTTCCTGGTTAATTTAATAAATTGGAAGGTTAAAGCATTAAAACTTTATATGTATCTATCTACCTTAAGCATGAATTTAATCACGGTTTACATGATGGTGGCCAATAAAAATTCGAAATTTTTGAAATTTTAAAATACTGATAAATTCTCATAAAACAGTTGTTTTTATGAATTTGAAAAAAATATACACTTTGTTTGATTCCAAATAATACTGATTTTTAGATTGAATTTTGAAAGGAAATTGTCTATTGTCCAAATTTCCAATGCATTTTAAGTTGACATAAATTTCTAAAGTTGGTCTCTTGTTTCAACACAATTGTACGGCTGCGCAGCAATGCAAATACCAAAGTGTTTAGGCCTATTTTTTGAATGATGTTCTGGAGAATAACCTCCAGTTCATAAAACGTATGTACAAAAGGATGCGACAGCCCTGTTGGCCAAAAATATGATGATCCGAATTTTCCGTAAGCCCCAGCAAATCAGTAACCCAAATATAATTGTACTTAGCCAAATATTGTTTCCCTTTTTTAATTTATCGTACTGAACATAATACAGTAGCATATCAACTTGAACCAATACATTGAAGAATATTCCTTCATTTTAGGACAACAAATATCGCTCCATAATGACTTTTCTGGATCTGCTCCTTAACCATTAGACGTGGTTCGGGGAGTATTGGTGTGGAGTATAACTACACACACTACAACAATATGTATACATATCAGCTACATGTGAGGATTCTGTCAGGCTGTGTGGAAAATTCAAAAAATATTCCTCTGTTTTGGGACAACAGAAATGTAAATATATTTTTGCAGTTGATAAAGCATTTTCATATTATCATAACACTTTAATATTAACTTTTAAACAAAACAAAACGTTAACGATTCCAACTGTACTCAAAACACATTACTATTATTTAGAATGCAATACAATAATCAAATCTGCAGTGCCAGGTTTACTTCCAATACGATTAATTTATTGCTTGTATCAAAGCTATTAACAATATTTTATGAATTAATTATAAAAATATCCAGCATTAAAATGTCATTATTAGAAACTAATTTTTGTAGAGAGAATCCACTTATATTGTAAAAATATGATACTATATTGACCAACAATTGATACAAAAACTCTTCATTAACAGTAACGTTGAGATGATTTGATTATTCCTTGTAATGAAAAATTGTTTATTACTATTTGTTTGCTTGTACCAAAGATATTAACAATATTATTTGAATTAATTATATAAAATATCCAGCATTAAAGTGTTATTATCAAAACTAATTCTTGTAGAGATAATCTATTTAAATTGTACAATATGACACTATATTGACCAAAACCTCATGCAAAAAGTGCAATCGAATCGGTTGCGGAGGAGTCATGCTAGATGGGATACGTGCTTCTTATTTAGTGCTATTATGCTCTTGTTCAGAATAATTCAAATCTAGCTATTCTAGCCTGAGCAATCTATCAATTAGCAATCTAGCATGGTGTAATTTTTAACGCAACAGGAACTTCTCTCTTTGATAATCCTGCCTACCCGTTCTATAGAAATTATCACATGTATTAGTATAAATAAAATAAAATGCTTTACATTGCGCGGTGATTCTATGAAGATGATGGTAGCGATACCTAATAACGTTCCACAAATTTTGAGCAAGGCAATTATTCTACCATCGACTGCTAGCGGCTTAATTACCTCTGGCATAAGAGGGGGAATTTCTCTGAAGTTTTCTAACGCTTCAAAGTTACTGTAAAGTCCATCAATATGATGGCTAATTCCTGTTTCACCTACTAAATATTTTATTGGTTTCGTTAACATATCCCAAAACTTTCCATCTATAAAAATGTAGTTACTCGATAATGGATATGATTTGGTTAGAAAATGGCATTCGTTAATATCCATTGGCAAATGGCTTTCAAATATAGAATAATATCTCTCCTCAATATCTTCATTTTTATCATATTCGAACATAAAAAATTTGGGTGAAGCAATACTTTCGTTGAATCCTACTTCTCTCAACAACTTTCCATATCGTCTTTCATATTTTGCTAATTCCATTTGTTTAGCAGTTTCGGTATATTCTACATTGGTAAAATCAAACCTCCAGCCTTCTTGGAGCAACTCTGTCAGGGATTCGCGAATTTCTTTTATTTGGAGGGGCTATCATTTTTTCGGCCATGTCAAACAGAAATACATATGCTAGCTGAAAGGTGAAAGCCACAAAGAGCACAGAAAGTAGGACCACTAGCCTGGGTGAGCATTGCTGTAGCATTATTGAAACAACGCGAATGATTTGATGGACAACTAGTTTTGGCGTTTGCTTGAGAAAAGAGATAAAATGCCAAACATGTAACCAGTATTGCTATCCAAATGTAGATATCAAACGGTTCAGCCAAAATCTCTACTACTGTCATTGTCTCAAAACGATCGATTGACTCACAATAGCAAAATCTTAGGAATGATGCATTGTAAAAAATTCTGTGATTATATACCCTCAAGTAATAAGTTTTGATCCACCATCGATGATCTAATATTAACCATTCCAACCACTGGGTGAAGTGGCCAATTTATTCTAACGCTAACAGAGTCGAAATTGATAGATATGATTAAACGAGAACAAAGTTCCCATATCAGAGTACCTGTTGAACTCACATCTAACGTTTTGCCGTATTTGTGATTGTAGGAATTTACTGTCTGAGGATATTTTATGGCATAAAATCTGGCAGCGTCCGAATACATTGCTAAATCTGCAAAGCTGGTATGTTTTCCCTGAAATACATAAGTGTGATCTTGTAGTTGCCGAGAAATTGAGTCAAGTAATAAGTTTTTATCCACCATCGATGATCTAATATTAACCATTCCAACCACTGGGTTAAGTGGCCAATTTATTCTAACGCTAACAGGGTCGAAATTGATAGATATGTTTAAACGAGAACAAAGATCCTATATCAGAGTTCCTGTGGAACTAACAACTAACGTTTTGCCGTATTTGTGATTGTAGGAATTTACTTTCTGAGGATATTTTATGGCATGAAATCTGGCAGCGTCCGAATACATTGCTAAATCTGCAAAGCTGGTATGTTTTCCCTGAAATACATAAGTGTGATCTTGTAGTTGCCGAGAAATTGAGCAAAGAAGAGGGCCTGATTGAATGAACAATTGCTTTTCCAGTTTACAGTGATAGCAGGAAAGCCAAATGTTGTTTTTATAAATTAGTAAAACAAAAATGGCGCTGCAGCAGAAAATTCAATTTCAAGCTTCTCCCTTGTAGTTGAGATAGCAAAGATTATACCGCTCGAGACTCCATTTGCTGCAGGAAAGTGGCCTTTAGTTGCCACCGATTTGTATAACCATGGACCCCAGGAAGAGAATTCCAACTCAGGACCCCAGGAAGCAAATTCCAAATCAGGACTCCAGAAACCATTTTGATTTTTAGTTTAAATTAGCTTATAAGGAGTTGAAATAATTTGACAAGGCCGTACCGGATGATACTTAATCTGTTTAGAGGAATACTTCCTGTCGGATGCATTGGTTTGGATCATCTCCGACAATATAGCTTTATCTTGATCTGCCGTTTCCATTTGACCAGTGTTAATACTCCAAACAAGTCTAAATCCGTTTGTTTGGTACGCAGAATTTCTTGTTACGAATTCAGTCAATATCCGGTTAATTGGATCTGCTGATTCCGGATTAAGAACGACGTACACAGCGCAGAAGTTATATCTCTTCCAGTCAATATTTTTAACTAGGTTGTTCATTAGTTCCTGAGATGTTCCCAAGTGGGAAATTAAGAGTGCAAGAATAACTTGCATTTCATATTTAAACCAGACCATTTTTATGTTGTTTGTTGTAGCTTTTAATGTACTTATGTATAAATTGCTCACTTTAAAGTTTCCACAGGCTTAAGTTCAGTATTAAGTTGAATATTTGACTGTCAAAAGACGAATGTTTTTCCTGATGTATAAAATACGTGAATTGCTTTATTATTTCTAATAAATTTATTGAAATATGGGGTGCAAGGTACTACCTATATTAGTGTGTTCCATAGGAAATAAAGCAATGGGGTAGATATATATTTTTGAAGTTAAAAATCATATATTTAATTTAAGGCGTTTTGGTTTGAAAAGTGTTTGTTCAAAATTAGATTAAATAAATAAATAGGCATGTAAGTGTATCTACTAGTAAATAGGGGGGATTTGCTAATACACTGCAGCAGTCGGTTTCATTGTGTAGCTGTGTTTAAGAAAAGAAAGTGAACAAATTCCGAGGAATCAACGTACATCATAGGCTTTTCTGCAGTTAAAATTGTCATCCGTTCTCCAGCTCTTATTACAGGAATCGTTCATGGCCAGTAATTGAAACATAATTCTCTTAACAACGCGATTCTCTTACACTCGTATTGTCAAGATAGACTTTTGGGAGTGCACATTTCCATTTAATAGTTTTCACGTTCTAATAATGTGACCAAAACCTTTTCAATATGACTGTTTTTTGAATGTCCACCAAAAATTGTAATTATTTTTTTATCATATCGGCAATTCCATTTAGCTCCTTTTTCTATTTGCTAGAATAATTGTGGAAAAACCGTAGAAGTACAATTATTTACTCCTACAAATTTACACTCATGTTGAATATGTTATGGTTTTCATGGGTATTTGAAAAATGCCAATTATAACTAACAAGCAATTGTAAGCATCAAAGTTTATATAAGAAACCCATTGCAAATATAACCTTTCTTTCTTCGTACAAAAAGGAAGGTCTATGGATACAGAATGAACGGAAATGTAATTTCATAATTTACTACCGCAATCCTTATCACTAGATCCTTCCCATCCTAAGGCGTTATCAAAATAAAGATCACTGCGATAGTAAATGTCAAATTGCGTATGAATTTTTAAAACCCAGTTAAAAATGAAATTACTATTCTTGGACAAAATCAATATAGCCATTTCCTCGAACATACAGCCACACACTAACTCGTTTACTAACTGCTCGCGCAATATTCGTCTCCAGTTTGGTCAGACTATGACCTCCAAAACTGGCAAGTTCACTTATACTGAAAGGAAATACAAATTTACTATGTTTCCGTTATCTCTCTGACAACATGATTGAGGAGCATTCCAGGATTTTTGCAAAAATTTGCCAAATTCCTGAACACCAAAAGTGTGCTTTGTTTCGTTGGGATAGCGCTGCAAACCGAATGAGCGTGGATGAATCTACTCAGTCTCGTAGACATATCATAATCCGCCTCACTCTACATGCCGTTCTCTCCTTAATTTTTATGCTGCAAGGCATCTTATTACTTTTTGATAAAAGGGTTTTTACAAAATTAAGTCTTGAATATTTGTTCACTTATGGCTACTTAGTGTCTTGGGTTGTTGGACAACATTTCCTCATCTGGATTTGCTTCAATCAAGTAAATAATATTAGCTCATTGATCAACGGCCTTATGAAATTCCATTCTAAGTATAAATATACACACCAATCACAAAATCAACCAAGGAACCTTTCAGACGTTCTTGGTGTAGGATTTTGCTTCGGTCTAATTTCCGTTGCGTATTCAGCTCCGCTGACCTATTCAGTGGGATTGCATTGGATGAACCCCTGCAGGATATCCCTAATGGGCTACTGGCTTTTACCAGAGTGCTACAACATGGAAAATTATGCATCGGAAAGCATCCAGATCATAATTTTTGTAGTGGTTAACATGACCATAAAAATTGTAGTGATGATAGCAAATTACTGGATGTATGCATTCACAGTCAAGACGATGATCTTCACCGGTGGAGCATTAAGTGTTATGTGTACTAGAAGCTTAACCGCTTGTGTGAATAAGTAAGCTTTTAAATATTATACAATCAAAATGTTTGACGGTATTAACATTAAATTTGTTTTCCAGATTTCGAAAAATGTCGCAGCAAAATGGTACACCGGTTTACAAATCCACAATCCAATACAGAAATATTCAGTTACTGGCACTCACAATGAATATCGTCCAAAGAGGGTGGATAATAATTTCGGTCATCTGTCTCTGTACGGTGTGCCTAGCTCTCAGTATGACGATTGTCGTAAAGCTGCTGACGACGCCTGATTCGAACACCATTTTAGTGATTGCATTTGGACTGCTGAGTCCGTACATGTGCATGGTTATAATGGTTATTCTGGGAGGAATGGCGCAGGTTTTCACGACTAGCCAGAAATCATTGGAAAAGTTAAAGGAGGACTTGACCTTAAAAATGAAAATGGGATCAGCATTAAAGAAAATTCGACAAAAACGTCAATTTCTACGTAGTTGCCCACCAATTAAAATATACTTTGGATCGTTTAATTATATAGATGCCTTGACACCCATAAATTGTATTAATAGTGCAAATGATCTTACTATTAATTTGCTGCTTTTGAATAATTAATATGTTGAATAGTCTTGTGCATTACTCAGGTTTTCTGTTTAAAACAAGTCTACAAGACAACAAAATTGTTTAGCTTAATATTTGAATCATATTTCATAAATAGAATGTATACTTTAAAAAATGTTTTGTAGTTTACGTTGAAGGACAGACCCAAAATCTAGTAATTATGTAAAACTAATTTTGAAATCGTGCCTCTGCACTTAAAACCATAAGCTTAGATTTGGTAAGTTGTATATGATTGTTACGGAAACATAAAGTATTAAAAAAGCATTTTCAATTATTTTTATTATGTATTTGATAAGCTTGCTTTTTGTAGCTTTTTAAAATATAGCTGCAGTGCTCATACAGGAAATGCCATAATAAGCAAGGTAAAAGTCTGGCAGTCTGCAAAAATGTCTATTGCTTGTCATTTCCAGTTCTCACTTTCGTTCTTCAATTCTTATAATTTAAAATGTGAAATGTAATCGGGAAACCCCACATTCTCTCCAGTGATTTTTAATGCTTTCATATAAGAGTGATATACATTGATGGTAGAAAAGCTGATAGCCAGACATCATCAATGCATCATATTAGGAACCCAGTAGCAAATATGGTTTTTTTCTGTTGATTTTTGTCTGTCCCAGTTTGACAGTGGAAACATTTAAATAATAATTTCAATGAAGTATTTCGATTTACAAGCTTAAGCAAAAAACAAAATAGCCGAAAAATCCGTTTTACAACTTGGCTGCTAAGATTATGATGTCTATTTTCTTGCTTCAATCCAATATATTCCATGGATCACCCAAATAGCAAAGCATTAAAAATCTTTGGAAGGAATGAGGGGTGCCCCAATTACATAGCGTTTTTCTCTTCTGCTAGTACTGTTGCTGACTACACAGTTTAATGCATCATCAATCAGCAAGCAAGCAGGATAATCACATCGCTGCAAATAGATGAATAAAATATGCTGTTCTAACATGCCATATCGAGCTGTATGTTGGTTCTTACTGGTGATAAATGTAATGCGTCGCTCGTCTATACCTGTTTAAATATGACTTTGATATTTGTCGAACAGCGTCTTCAGAGGAGAGCAGACGAAAAGAAACTGGTGGTTTTTAAGATTGGCTTCGTGTTTCTTATAAGGTGCCACTATGCTGCTCCACAAAAAGAAAGAAAAATGCATTGCATATCATTAATGAGATAAGCGTCATGGATGGTCATCTGGTCAGTTGGTGTTTTGAGTGATTATCTTAACGTATGTTTTTCGTTTTCACTTACAATTTGGATACCGTCCAATTAAAGTAACAATTTTTTTCGGAATTTTGGTAAAACTAGATTCATAGAAACAAAAAATCTTTCTGGATTGCTATGAGAAATTTTTCACTGACGATAACTACTCCCAAAGACGGATTTCTAAGAGAATTGGCGTGAATATTGAACAAATTAGAGGTGCACCAGATAAAAATTTTGTTGTTGTGACTAACATAGGTATGTCAGCATTAAGAGAAAAAGTGCCCGGCAAACCGTTAGGGAAGCTAGAAAAATTGGCTTCAGCATACCAAAAAAATTCGGAAACGACTCATGAGTGAAGAATATTTTTATTTCATGGTTACCAACCGAATTACGCAATTATTGTCTCAGCTTTTGGGAATCTTGCTTCCACTTCCTTTATCGATAAGAATATTCACTTTGTTTGCCATTTGTATAATAACATCTTTGAATGGGTACCCACAGAAGGAGACCGTCTTGGTATGCAAAATGTCACTGAAAATATTAGTCAAACCGAGGAGGATTTCTTGAGTAAGGTATTGAGACAAAAATTGGACAATGAAAAAATTATTTTATTTTCTGACAAAACTGGAATTGGTATGTAATTAGAAGTATGGGTAAACAAATTCTTAGCAAGATGAAAAACGCTGAGATGCATTTGATTGTTCAAATTGATGTCATTGACTTTGCAAATCGTCTGCGTAGTAAATCAAGTTTGACAAAGGAAAGTATCATATGTGTATTATTAAAAATTTCATGCGTAGACAAATTTGAGAGGGCACTTTTAAGCCAATTCCTAAATGATACCAAAATTAGCAATGCACGTGTAAATGCTTTGTTTGACGGTCTGGACGAGATCCAAGATAAGACCCTGTGCGGAAGGGCCGTTGAAGCAATTGAAATTATTAGTAAGAAAATAAAAAATGTTCGGGTTTGGGCCACTAGAAGGGATCATATGCTTCTAGAATTGAATCAACGATTTGGCTCTTTAGGGTACAGACTAGAGCCATTCACAAAGGACGACCAGATCAAATTTTTAGCCAACTGTTGGCTATTTCTTTTACATAATCATAAAAGTGACTATGTATGCATGCTTTTGACACACACTTACTTTGCTATTAAATTATTTTTTCCGATGCCATTGCCAACAATCTTGTAGATAACCATTTGCTTAATTTCACAGAACGCGGTGAAGATTTGATCTCCGCAATTAAGCTACAACGCCTAATACACTCCCCAGGTTTGCGTCGATTCATACACAGAACCATTGCTGAATACCTTGTGGCCCAGTGTGTCTTCACAATCTTAACTGGTGATCATAGAGACAGGAACAATGAACATTTTCAGTGCTTTCTTTGGCATCAGGTGCTGGCTAGAACAAATTCCCGGTGTTCAGATAATCTGCTCAGGTTTCAACAATTGAGCTACTTCATCAGTTACTTCTGTGAAGAGAATCCACAACTTATGTCTTGCAGCTTTGAGAAAGGCAAAAATTGAAATCGCAGATAATATGTTTAGTTTTTTGTCTTATAATCTTGTTTATGAAAATGGTTTACCTTATACGTTTGAGTTTTTTCTGGTTACCCACGACAATCTGGACACTGTAGTGCTTGCTCTGATTTTTAGAAGTTTGTCTGCTGACCACGTGGTACATTTTTTCTTGAATGCCTTGAGGTACCAATTCTTAGAGTTTTGTAAGTACCTCATAGAAAATCATACCGAATGTGCTCTTTTAAATTTGCTTAGAATGCATGCTCACAGTGACAATGAATATGGAATATTACATCACACACTGTTAGATATATGTACCAACCTTCTATTTACGGATTAAAGGAAAACTGGCTATAAACAAAGACATAAGAGGTAGAAGTGATAGAATAAGTTGTAATGAGAGGGATGATGGTGAGGTAATCTTAATTGAGCTGAATATTCTGAAAAAGTTCATAGTTTACATTATTGAAAAGGATGCGGATTTTAAAAACTGCAGGGACGGCAAGGGACAAACTCCGTTTTTCTCTTGATTAATTTATTATCTTATGAAAGAATGTGTTGTGCAAAATTTGTTAATTTTGCTTTGCAGCTCTTAAACTTCTTTGTAGAAAAGTTAGGAACTGACATCTCTGTTGTTGATGTAAACGGAAATAATATTTTGCATATTATGTTTAAATGTTGCCCAACGGATGGAAGGAACGCTCTTTATGGCTTTGAGAAAGGCATCAGTGTTTTATATTGGTACCGGTCCATTTTCGAATTGTTTCAAACTCGTACACAAGACATTAACTTGAAAAATGACAACAGCAATACACCTCTCCATGTTGCAATTGAATCACACCGAGCTTTGGAATTTATAGAAGATTTAATTGATTGTGGGTAGACATTTTCACAAAAAATGGATTGGAGGGTGCATTTGGCAGTTCAGAAAAACAAACTGAATGTCGATGAATTTCTTATTAAAAACAGCCTGTTTGTTTAATTGCTCTTGATAATGATCGCAAGCAAGCAATTCACTATGCATCTAGTCAGGAAATGCGAACGAGTATACAAGTGGCTACGAACAAGTTTCTTAAATCCATAATACAGGCAGTTAGGTTGGTGGAAATTTTCACAAATAGGAGGTAATCAATCATAACAGAATAATGTGATGGAAAATCAAAATTCTGATTCCTTATTTGAATAATTGTTATTGTTTATGTTACTAATGGAAAGTAAACTATTTCATAGTGGTGTCCAATTTTAACGGCCTTTAATAAAATGCACTTCTGTTTAGTCAAAGTTTATACTGTATATATATATAACTAATGACCTTATAAATATATTGTAAGCAAATTTTAATCAAAACAATGCTTCTAATTTTCCCTGGTGTTATAATCAATTATTTCTTACTTTAACCGAGAACACGTTATTACGGAACTGAGTCTTTGATTTAGTTTCGTTATGCTGTTGGTATATTTGTCTGTCTGTCTATCTGCGCATGCTACATCCTAGATACCTTTGACCGGGTCTCACCAAATCTAGAGTGGAAGTATCTTAGGTAGAGCGGACTAGCGTGAATGACTTTAAACGCCAGAGGTCAAACCCCATAGGAAACCGACGCTCATTTCTGATTGGCTGCTGACTCATGGCTGCTGCTGAACGTCGCTGTCCTTTGTTCACAAATTCCTCAACTTGCCTTTGTCCGTTCAAAAAACTTTTACCGGGCTCACTCTTCGCTCTATGCAGACCTCTAATTGCGAGATAACACGACACGCGTGGTTACAGGTTCCGACATTTCCATCGGGAATCATGACATTTCCAGCGAGTGATATTATTTAACTATGGTAACCAAGCGGGCAAAGGCGAAAAATAGTACAAAATCCATTAAAATCAAGGCAAATATTTTACATATGTAATCTGTAACAATTTTATAATGTTTGGAAATTTGCTAATGTTTACCGGGATTTATAAGAAATAAAACATATATAGACAAACGCGTACTTGAAAAAACAACTTTAGAGTCTTAAATTATTTTTATTGGGCTCTTTGATTGGCCTTTCTACCAATTCCAAGAATATGAATGATGAAATAGAAACGATATTCTCTCCTGCATACCAAATTCTATAACGAAACTGAGAAACAAGGGTATGTACAATGATTTATTTAAAAAATGACAGCAGTTTTGCATAATGAATTTGATTTATTGATGTCTGTGAAGTTAAAACTAGTTTTTTTTAAAACCAGTTTTTTCAAGAACCGTTTTTTTTGTATTTAGCCAATAATATCTATCCTACAGCAATAAACAATTTTCAATAATTTCTCCTCCGCATTCCTCTGGTCACATTTTCAAACCAAAAAACGTAATTTA
>JAHZMV010004594.1:0-12451 GCA_027743765.1 Coecobrya sp. COE2 | reverse complement strand
CATTTACTGCATTGATTAGAAATTTGTAATTCAGTTTGAGTAATAGATACTAACCGGAAGTGAGAAATTTTTAAATGGAAAGAAACAGGTTATAGGTTTCAAAGAAACATACATAATTGGAGATTTCAACATCGATATGCTGAAACATGACACTAATTCGAGAAACCTGAAAGAATTTATGACTGATTACGGGTTTAACCAGTTAATTAAAACTGCAACACGAACTACTACTACAAGTGCAACATTAATAGATTGCATCTTCACAAATAACTCAAAATTAAACAACTTACATGGAGTAATAAATTTGGAAGTTTCAGATCATGACCTGGTCTATACTTGTAGGAAACAACCAAAACGTTCCAAAAGTGAGATGAAAACAGTCCTTATGCGGTCCTTCAAAAATACCAACTACGATGAGATGCGCAAGATGATCACCAATGCACCTTGGTGGATCTTCAAAATGGGACAAACAATCGACAAAAAATATGAAATGTTTGAAGCGATTCTCCAGCACGTAATCAATATTCATGCACCTACAACGAAAGTGCGAATAAAAGCACAGAAGAAAGTTTGGATGAACGCAACGTATGAATCTCTCAACCGAAAAGTAAGAAGGCTGAGATCCAAATATCAAACAACGAAACATGAAGATGATTTTTCTACTTACAAAACACAACGAAATAAACTAAATCACCTGAAATCAAAACTCAAATGCAGAACGCTCTTAGAAGCTGCAAAATCCGACATTAACTGCTCTAAGAAATTATGGAATGCGTTGAATATAGAAGTAGGCCGAAAAACTAAACACATTCCACTTCCGGATTTGAAAGTTGGTGGAAGTATGGTGTACGACGAACAATGCAAGCTCGATGAAATGTGCAAACATTTCACGCAAAATCCACATAATACAACCACAAAGATAGAATTGCCTGAATCAGAGGAAAGTAATACTCCTGAGCTAACAGAAAACAATTCAATAATAGAAAAACTGAAGGTAGCAGCGATTGAAGTGGAGAAAGTCATAATGTCACTTCAAACAGATAAGCCGAGCGGACACGATGGTCTACCGGCAAGATTTTTTAAATCATGTGCTCAAGAAATATCACCACACCTGGCATATCTAATTAATGAAATGATATCCAGTGGACATCTCCCAGATCAACTGAAAATTGCATATGTTACACCTATCTACAAGCAAAAGGGAGAAAAAAATAACCCAAAGAACTACCGACCCATCTCAGTTCTCCCTACGACCACAAAAATAATGGACAAATTAATTTATAACAAACTACTAATTCATTTTGAGCAAAATGAAATTTTGATGAAAGAACAACATGGTTATCGACCACACCATTCTACACAAAGTGCAGTTGCAATTGTCACCGATGATATAAAAATTGCAAGTGATAAAGGTCAACTGACAGGAGCCGTATTCTTCGACTTCGTTCAAGCATTTGACCGAGTGCAGTATACCCCGCTTTTGTCAAAACTATACAGTGGAGGTGTACGTGGTAACCTACTCCAATTCATGAGATCATATTTCACAAACCGAAAGCTTATGGTAGTGCAAAACGGAAAACGCTCACAACCTTACAACATGATCCAAGGAACAAGTCAAGGAAGTGCACTAAGTGGATTAATCTTCATTATGTATATTAATGACACTCGGAACATTTTCAAACATTGTAAGTTTGCTTTCTATTGTGACGACCTGGTGTTGTATACACATGGAGCGTCAATAGATGAAATCAATAAAAACCTGCAAGAAGACACAAATAATTTACTTAATTGGTGCCGAAAAAACAAAATGATCATCAACATCAGCAAAACAAAATCCATGCTATTCAGGACCAGATTTTCAAAATTATCAGCAAATTTGAAACTGACAATTAACAACGAATCAATTGAAACTGTTCAGCAATTTAAGTACCTAGGACTAGTACTTAATGAATACCTGACATTTGATGAACATTATGAAACAACATGCAAGACAATGACGAATAGAATGTACATGCTCAATCGATATAAGCATCTATTCACAGCAAAGTGGAAAAACATTTTCTGCACATCATTAGTCCTCTCGAAACTGGATTACTGCTTACCAATATGGGGCGATGTCAGTAATACAAAGTTCAAGCGTATAAATAACATAATTTTAAGGACAGCCAAGCTAGTTGTTCGTGCCAAAAAGAAGCATAAACTCTCCAAGCTTGATATACTGGAGCAACTGAACTGGCTACTGTGTCATGAAAGACTAGAAATATGCACCCTAAACTTTGTGTTTAAAGAAATCTGGTGTAAATCGCCACTAAACGAATGTTTTCCCAACTTTAAAAAACGTGACGAAACCGATAGAAGCTCGAAACTGCAGAATAATTTCGCGGTTCCTTTAATGAAAAAACGAGTCGGACAATCTACATTTTACTACAGAGCAATCAGACTTTGGAATGACCTTCCAGCTGAAACAAAGGAAATAAAAGGATATATTGCTTTCGACCGACTTGCCAGACAACATGTAATGGGAAAGAGAGAAAATGATGCATTGTTGGCATATATATAGTAATTATTAGTTATAGATCAAAATGTATAATCTAACCTTACTGACCAATATGAACATTTGTTTGTTCTAATTTTTTTAATTATTCGTATTAAGGGACATGCTCATGCAAACAGACGTGTGAGAATTCTTGCATGTTATGAAATTGTTACCTAAGTGATAAAAAATAATCTATGTAAACTATACGATGAATGTTTTATCACTTGAATAAATTTGGCAATTCAATTCAATTCAATTCAAAAAAATTTCTTCATTCCTTATATTTTTTGTGACAATAATTATTTTTAAAGTTATTTTTTATCACTTAAATTAAATTTTTTAATTACCAAGTAAGCTTAAATTCAAAACGGAGGCTAAGCACTACACAAAGTTTATGAATACTATCATCATAATGGATGTTAAATTAGATTACCGCCATGCAAACAACCAGTTAGTCTTTCCCAAAGCATCTTTCATATACATCCCGTCTGTACTCAGTGAAACGAGCACCTAGACCACTGATATCATTGGTTGCAACCCACAGAACCCTCAACTTTGGAAACAGTTTCCATACATTAGAATTGTACATTATCCCTCCATCCACATTCGGGTAACTGTCATTCACCGGTTTGAAATGATTTAGCAAATCCAACTCCTCCTGAATTCCCATCTGTCCAGCCAAAGGAAGTAAAATGTTATCGATTCTTGGCACACATCTGTTGGAAATGCGTAGATATTCTAGAGACCGACCGAGACCACACAAAAAGTTGAGCGAGATGGGAAGAATCCCCGTTATTGTTACGCTCATGAGTTGCGGAAAGCCTTCCAGCATCTCCTTTCTGGAAAACGGTTCCAGTAGAAAACACCGCTCCTCGTCCGTAATTCCGTTTTGGTTGTAATAGGACAATACCCCAATCCTAAATTTAACTTTCACAGCCAAATTCCTCAGAGTCTCTTGGAAATGTTTAGCGAGTCTAAACACTGCTTCAACTTTTACACAGTGACTCAAACGAAGAGTGAGACGTCTTATGGGCGACCTGATTTGGAATAATTGGATCACTCCAAGATAGCAGTCTAGCTCTACGGAGAGATCCACGATATTTCCAAACCTAACCTCAAAATTGGGAATATGTGGCAATAAGTTCAAAGTCAAACTCTCCAGGGATTTAGTGTCCAAAATTTGCAGTAGAATTAGCTTGAAGTCAGAACCGCCGAGTCCGTGCGCCTTAATTTCCAATGTTTCCAGTCTTGGGAGCCTTGTCACTTGTTCTCTGGCAATGTCAGTTGAAAGATATTCCGCCATTTCCGCTTTAAATTCCGAAACTTCGTCATCTTCCAGCTCGAATAAGACAATCGTGGTGAGTTTCTTCAAATTTGGAACAAGGTCCAACAAATCCAGAGTCATTTTTAAAGCGTCCACGTGGGACAACTCCTCAAGATTCACATCCAGAAACCAGATGTGCTTTCCAACCGAACGAAGAAACCGCGCGTACAGGGTTTGATGGAATTCCAACTCAGGCAGATTGGTTGGCCAACAAAATCGGTACCTTCTTCCAAGAACGGGACAAGAATTCGGATAAGCGTCAACTTCCGCCATCATCCGATCCAGTCGAGGAGTCTCTATCTTCAGGTTCCTCCCCGTAAGAAAAACCTTGGTTGCCGAAGAAGATTCTCAGGTCACGATATTGAAAATCAGTTTTGTAACTTCCAGTCCGACCAGGCTCCTCAAAGGTTGGCCGAACCATTCCGTTGTTTTCGAGAAAATTATCCACCCCGAAACGCCAACGCTTGCACACCTGACGACAACGAAGCACGTCCCTCTGCTCAAGATATAGAGCCAGGTGACCAAAACCCTGGAAATAAAATTTATACACCAATTATTTACCATTGTGCACACAAATAATTATACTCTTAATTGGATTTCACAGTAAAGGTTTAATGAATACTTAATTAAACTGAACCACTCACCAGTCCAAACATCCATGAGGCTTTAGATGGCTTCAAAACCTCATTCCACAAGCGGCACGTGTCGGAGGCGTTCTTAGAATCGTGGGAGTTGACCAAATTGTTTAGCACCAGTCCCCAAACCTGTCAATTAAAATATTTAAAAAAATATTTCTCACATTGTTACATCACAAGGCAAGTTATAAGTTAACAAAACAGCTTATTTTTTACCTCTGGAGGAATTCTATTCATTTTGAAAGGACGCCTTTCTTTACGTTTAGACAGTCAAAGAGAGAAGAAGAATTATTTTTTTGTAAAATAATAATTAGGCTTTGCTTCACGGCAACCGTCACAGTTATCGTTCAGACAAGTAAACAAAACTGTTTGCATCAGCCGAGATGTGCTGTGCTTTTAAGTGTGTAGCTTGCCACACTTTTGTCCACGTCCAACTGGGATACCTGAGCTTAAGACTGTCCATATACATTACACAAGGATAAATGGGTAGGATTATACTTACCAGGTTTTTGGCCTGTTAACACATAAAACCCATCTTATGTGTTAACAACCGAGACAGGTCCTTATGTGTTAACATCAATGTTAACACATAAGAGATGTGCTTATGTGTTAACATTTGTTCTTGATCAAAAGGTTTGCTCACATTGCCCCTGTATATCCAGGATAATTTGTCGAGCCAATTAAGCTCAGATCTGAATTCAGTTGCCGAGATTGTAAATATTGGTGGAAAACACCACTTTTATCCCTCCGTTTAAGGACGACAACAAACGAGCCTTGTAAGGCCCACCTACTTTATTCGAAAAGCATTTATAAACCTTTTGATTAAAGAAAACCGAGTAATATGATAAGACTACTTACTATAAGAACAATTAAAACAACTGTACAGTGATTTACTCCAAAACAATTTAAACCTACCTAACTTGTTAAGAAAAATTGCCTCAAATTTGTGCTAACTTTTTTATGAAAGTTAATTTAACTGACATCAATTACAAATACTTAAAAATAACAACAATTTTAACTAGAAACAATTTAAATAATTCTCTGCACAATTATTTTTTTTAAACCATACTTTTTCGTGAGCCATCCACACAATACATTTTTAACTGCTTAAGTTAACTACCTTAATTAAACTAATTGACAATTAAATTTTTTACCATTTTTTGTAGTTAAATAGGCTAATTATTTATTTTTGAATAATAGTTTTGGATACTGCAGTTTTAAGTGATAAGTAATTAGATAATTTTTTCTTATGTATTTTTTTGTGAGTTAGCTAATTGTAATTAAACTTTAGTTTTAATTATTTCTGCGTGGTACCCCTCGAAAAAAAATTAATGCTAATGGCGGCAACCTTGGAATTGGAAGAGCTGCCGCTGACGACGGTACGGACAGGGTTTCTAGATGGAAGAGCGCGCCCAATTACCCTCCGGGGCTTCAGATGTTGTCCCCCCGATGACCTGAAAGTATAATAATGGATATTAATAATTTAGTAATTATTACCAGCATCAAAATATTTAAGCTTCATCCTTCAAATATTTATAAAATTGTTCACATTATTTTACAATCATATATATTGTTTTTAAACTTACATAATGTGTATCGTGAGTCCAGAGCTTTTAACACAAGTAGTACTAAAATCACTCCGGTTACGTCTACTTGATCGACTCTTTAAATAAACCTTCGGTCCAACGCCTTCAACGACTGAAAAAATAAAATAAAATGATCTCACCTGTCCTCCTACACCATTCCATAAACGTATTATTCTTACCGACTACGTAAGGACAAGCATTTAACTACCTACTTAATTTTAATCTATAAATTCAATGGATGTTTTTTACAACAAGCACAATTAACTCTTTTAACAAATCCGCCAATTAAACACAATTAACTTCCGTGCTACAGAAACACCCACTCTGCAAAGTAAACAAACACTCAAGTTAAAAGATAAAAAAAATTGTAGAGCTGTTCGATCAGGTGAGATTGTGTGCATTGCCCCAATGCGCTCTTCCCAGAATGTCCACGTTGCCCCTTACTTCACTTTTCCAGTCCATCAAGCAAATCCTCCAGATTTTCTGTCTGATTCACCTCTCTTCTCTTTCTTCTCTGACGCGAGCTGTCTGCCTATCAGTCGAACAAGCACAAAAGCTTAATATTTCGTCTCACCGTTAGGAAATGGCTGCAGTTTAACTTTATCTTTATGAATAACTTTATCATTAAAGTTATATCTTTAATTGTTTCATTTAAAAAAAATATTTTTGCTTATCAATTTTACAGCGTATGCAACAAAAAAGGAAGATAGATGAAGAAGGAAGGTCTGTTTAGTAAAGTGGAGGATAAGCAAGCACGGGATAGGAACCTTAAAAGGGGTGCTTTCGAAAGGGTAACCTTGACCGATAATAATTGCAGTTTGTAGTTAATTTATCTATTAATTAACAGTGTGAATATCTTTTTTTTAGTTTTTGCGCAGGAAGCTGGGCCTTTCCTAGGTTTTTTCTGATACTCAAAGTTCCGTAGACGCCTTCCATCTCGCAGAGGTGCCACGTGTTTGGACTAGGATGTTGAGCAGATACATGTGACTGACCTTGACGAATCAGACGAGAGGATGTGGACCAAATTTATGGGGGATGTCGACTGCAAAATGACGACTTGCCTTTCTCCTATCGGCATGATCACAAACATTATCGACAACAATAACTGCGCCGTCCGCTGTTGGGACTTTCAGAATCCCTCCAAGCGTCTGAAAGAAATTAAGGCCCACCCTTACTGGAGGGTGCGTTACTATGCCTTCCAGGATTCCCGCGTTTTGCTCCACAGCCTCCCAACAATTTCATCGGAAACAGGACGGCTCCAAAACAATATAAAAGAGGAGGGCCACCAACACTCCACTAGGGTTTGGAGGTAATGTCATCACCTCCCCCCAGGAGGGTTCTTTCCTCGTCGACGGTTTTTACCTACCTTTCCTTTATTTTTTGGCATGATTATTTGGATACCGGACAATGTAATTCAATCTAAAAAAAACAAAAATAATAAATGTATGAAGCCATAAAATTGATAATCAGGCGCTGTACTTTAATGATGTCACTTTTTGGGGTGGGTGGGGGGTCTTGGGCTACAGTGACCTGCCATACATTGGTAAATGACAAACATAGAGACGGGTGGGTGGGTGGTCCGAAAAAATGGTTTTTTTGAGTGACGTCATTAAAGTACAGCGCCTAGAACTGCAGCGCTAACCACAAAACTACAATTAAAATTTAATTACCGCCACCAATAATAAAAATAATTAAAAGGTAACGATTTTCAGTTAAAGTTAGCTTAAATTATGCTACCGCTACACCGACAAAAAACTAATAAAAACCAAAAGATACCACCCACAAACTTTAATTAAAAACCAATTAAGCTACGACACCACCAGCAAAAAAAATAATTAAGAAGATACTCTCCTTTAGTTAAACCTTGATTAAAACTTCACGCAAGCAACTAGACCACCAAAAATTAATTACAGAGGTACCTGCAGTTATACCTAAATTAAAAATTTAACTGTTACCATCAACTACCATCAAAGGCTGATAAAAAAACTACTAAAAAGTTAAAATATTAAATGCTCATTTAATTTCTACTTGAACTTTGCTTACGTCCAAATTCAAATTCAAATTCAAATTGGACTTTATTTTCAGTGCTACAGGATATCAGTATACAATTACTGTTTTACATATCATAACACTATATTTGATTATTTACTAATATAATTATTATCAGGTGTAACATGATTAAAATTATAATTAGAATAATCTATTACTATCCATTTCAATTATTACATTTTCGCCGTTATAACAAATCCGAGTTGTAAAACAATTAAAATAACATTTAATTCTAACATATTTTTCACTTATATTTAGAGCATCTAATTTTACATAAGTATTCGCTAATTCTGTCTACATATGATCCAACTGTTATATAATCATCATCCTCCTCACTGTCAATTATTTCTATCTTAGCATTTACAATGTCATTCCACGCATGTGTGGATGTCCATTTAATAGACTGCTTATATTTTTCACTTAAACATTTTGAAACAATCAGTCTAGGATATTGTTTGGTTGATGAGTTTGTTCTAGTATACCATTTTTCAAACATTGGATTATGCCTAAATTTGTAAACAAACTTTACAAGTGATAGTATCTTTCTTTCAGTCAAGGTGAGTAAATTGATTTCTACCAGTAATTCATTAACTTTTCTCATGCACATTTGCGCATGTTTTCCCTTCTTTATCATATTAGGATACTCTATGCTATATAAAAACCGATTAATTTTTCTCTGTAATTTTTCCAACTCTACATCCGATTGTACGGCCCACACTATACTGCAGTAATCAAATATACTAGTAACGAAAGCACAGAGAAATATTTTCAGTTTATTTTTGGGAATAATGCGTTTGAAAGCATATAGTCTACCAATAGCGTTATTTAATCTTTTTTCAACTTCCCAAAGGTGGCTTTTGAACGTGAAGGCAGAGTCAATGTGTACACCTAAATATTTAAACGTTTGTACTTTTTCTACAGTTTCCCCGTAAATATAAACGTGCTCTTCAACATTTTCACTTTCTCTCTTTGATCTGTAATCATTACTTTTATAACAGCACATAAACTTTGTCTTATCAACGTTAATTTTAATGTCATTTTTTAAGCACCATGCTTCTAGCCTACGCAGGTTTTCATTAACTTTTTTGATCCCTTCATTAAAATTATGACAGTTTGTAAAAATAACTGCGTCATCTGCATACAACAAGTGTTCTATGTCGAATTCTGTGCCTACATTGTTTATAAACAATGAAAACAACAAAGCAGATATGCATGATCCTGGTGGCACCCCATTGTCTATGTTAAAAAATGATGATTCGTTTTTCCCATTGGATATTTTAAATTTTCTTTCGGTAAAATAGTTTAAAAACAACTTTATCATATAAGGTTCTATTTGGAACTCAGTCATAAATTTTTCTATCAATATTTTCCTGTTTACCGTATCGAAAGCTTTGCGGAAATCAATAAAAACTGCTACCGCTTTTCCGTTTCTAACATCTAAATAATCATAAATTTTCTGTGTGAAAAGCGCAACTGCAGTTTCGCACGATCTACCTTTCCTAAAACCATGTTGAGCATTACTCAATTTTTCAGACACCATTTGAGTTAATCTGTTACAAATAACTTTTTCGAAGATTTTTGTGATAAAAGTCAGGTGAAAAATTGCTCGGTATGATTTTGCACTAGCGTGACTGCCTTTACCTTTGTAAAGAGGTGAACATACAGCAGTTTTCATTGCTACCGGTATTATACCGTTAATTATTATTACATTGAAAAGAATGCAAATTGGCATACATAAAACTTCTGCAAATTGTTTGTATATTCTTTTTGGTACTGAATCCGGTAAATTTCTACAATTTTTTACAGATGTGATTGCGCCAAGTACTTCTGCATTTGTAATGTCTTTGATTGCATAATCGCTATTATCTAATGCATATTCATTTTCATATTTCTGGACTGCTTCAGTGATCCTATCATCTATACTACCTTCATTATTGAGTATAAACTCATTGGAGAGCTCTTTTGCTACATCTGCAAAATCTGATAACACTTTGCCATCAGAGTTAACTAATTTTGTTATTGAACAATTTTTCCTATTTCTAAAATTCACAATTTCATTAAATACATCCCATACCTGTTCACCATTTGAAATCTTTTCCATTTTCTTCTTGTAGAATTGGTTCTGTGCCAATTTAGCCTTATTATTAAATTCATTTCTTAAATTTTTATATAACATCATTTTTCCCGACCTTCTAGCGTTATCCCGTTCTTTACTTAACTCTTTCAATTCTGCGGTGAACCAGGGTGCGTTTATCCCTTTTATATATTTTTTCCTAAGTGGTGCATGCGTATCAAGTATTGCTAGCAATTGTTTTTCAAAAAATTCTACATTTACCTCTAAACATTTTTCATTTCTTAAAAACTCCCAATCTACATTTATAACGTCAGTTTCAAATTTTTCATTGTCAATTTTCTTATAATTTCGACTTTCTACTAATATTGGTTCTAATTTCGGTGCTTTTTGCCTACGCACATATATTAGTTTGTGGTCAGAACCAGCAAACTCAAAAGAACCCGACTCGAAATAATTTGCATTTCTAACATAAATGTGATCTAGTAGAGTTTCTGTTATTGTTTGAGAGTTATCAGCTAGTCTGATGCCAAGTCTCGTTGGAGATTTAATTAATTGAGTTAAGTTAAACTCTTTAGTAATTCCTGTTATTTTTGCTGCTTCATTATTTTTAGTTAACAGATTTATGTTAAAATCGCCTAACACTATTATTTCTCCTTTCATCCCTTCTAATAATTGACATACTGAGCTGAAGTAATCAAAAAAAGTGCTATTGATTAAATCTGGTGGTACATATACTGTGCAAATATACATTATTTTCACATATTCTTTTTGAAGTTTAATAATAGAGCATTCTATTAATTCTGGTGTTGGTATTGGTAATTCTACTATTTCGAAGTCACAAGAGTGATGTATATATAGCAGTGTACCTCCACCTTCCTTTCCGTTTCTGTCTAATCTTATGTCATTATAATTGGGTATCATAAACCTGTTCTGATGATCGCGCTCTGGACTTAATTTTGTTTCTGTAATGGCAAGAAACATAATACCCTTTTCATTGTTTAATAAAAGTTTGACTTCTTCAAATTTGGATTTTAACCCATTTATATTTATATGTGCAACATGTATTCCTTTTTTCATCCTGGGTGTATAGTCCATATTGTGGTTGTCTTCATTTTGTGTGGGGTCATCGTCTTCATAAGTTACGCTGACGTTGTGGAATGGAGCTATGTATTCTTCGGCTTCTTGAGTATTTCCACAATGAATACAAATCCAGTCATACTTGATGTATAGAGGTATTCCTTCCACATATCCCGTCGGCTTTATGAATTGTCCTCGCATGGTGCATATTGAGCAAGGTATCCATTTCCAATGTTGGTTTGAGTGAGCCATATTTCGTCCTTCCATTACTGCAATAGAGAATAGTCCAAGTGTGCCAGTATCTTTGAGGATGGTGTACAGAATATATGGACTGGTACTCTTCGGAATACATATACTCTAAAAAAATTAACTTATCTTTTTAGGAAGAATTTGCATATCAATGGATGATAGCAATGGACCCACTTAGAATGGTAGAAAATTTTTACTTAAAAATTTATGAGTGAGAAAAAAAAACTTCACAATTTTCACTAAAAATGCACTTTTCAATTTCCGAATTTTCGAAACAAATACATAAAAACGTACAGCGAAAAATATCTGAATAATCTGGTGTAAATTTTGTCTTATAAAATCGATTTTTACACTCAAAAATGAATAAAAAACAGAGCAGGAAAAAAATACGTGACTATCCTGTCTGTGTCTGTTCTGTTCGCCCCTTCTCCACATGATTCCTGCAAGCTCCAATGGGGTCAATCCTCTTCTCCAAATGGTTCCCACAACACGTAGGTTCCCAAGTGGTCAAGCCCCCACTTTTCCACATAGTTCCCGCAACCTGTCGATGGTCCAGTCCCCGTCGCTTCTCCTCATTTTACCCTCAAGCTGTCGGTGGTCCAGTCCCCACCGCTTCACCAGATAATACTCACAGGTAAGATGGTCCGCCGCTACTCCACATAATACACGGCCAGCAAGATGACGATGGACCATCCTTCACCGCTTCTCCGCATAATACACGGCCCGCAACTTGACGAAAGTCCATCCTCCACCGCTTCTCCACATAATGCACTCAAAATTATGGTGGTCCAATCCTCCTAATACATGACCCAACTGGTGAGTTAAGCTTCCGCCGCTTCTCCACATAAAACCCGCAGTCTCCAATGGGTCCAGTCCTCGCCCCTTCTCCACATGATACCCGCAAACTGGGGCTGTCCCCGC
>JAHZMV010004593.1:0-10941 GCA_027743765.1 Coecobrya sp. COE2 | reverse complement strand
CGTATATTAAGGGGGAGGGGGAAGCTTTAGCATTACCGGTATCACGTAGCCCCCTCCTGGCCGGATTTCTGGCTGCGCGCCTGGCTACATGTTACGTGATTGCAGGGTAAATGGAGGATGAAAATTAGTAAGTTCTGAGTCTATTTTTGCATAAGAAAGGGCAAAATTTGATAGAGAACATGGCTATTATGGAACCAAATTATTATCTAAAGAATAGAATAAATCAATATATATATCAATAGTAGATGCAGAAATAAATCTTGTGAGGTTGGACTACGAATATAGAGGACATGGAAAGAAAATTAAAAGCACTGCTTTTATTATTTTCTTGTTGCTGGATTATCGTCATAATTATACGGAAATAATACATATAATATCCAAATAGTAAGAAAACAGATATAATATTACAATAATAATGTACGTATAGAATACGCTTCAAAAGTAGGCATAAACTGACTCGCCTGAACCTAATTCTGAAATAATATCTGACCGATACACGCCTACAGATTAAATAAAGTCATTAGACTCTTAAAAATAAGGTTAACTGACATCAACTAATCAAATAACTGTCAACCGGGCTAACTAAACCTGGTTCAAAAAGGTACATTTTTAAGTCATTATACTATAATGTTGCACCAAGCAAATCAGAATTTCTAACGGTTAACAAAAACAAGTTCCATGCATAAGGTTTACTTAACAATTATTGACAATACTTATTGGCAATATTATATTTATATTAACTTAAACACGAATACTCCGGACAGGTGAATAACTTAAAGAATGACAAGCTTATTATCAGTTAAACGAATAACGTTACCGTATACGAGAAAACCGAAAAGGGTAAAAGTCACAAATCACAATCATACTTATAATTAATGTAACGATGAAGTGCAACAATAATATAGATATCCGCAGCAGCGGCAATTAGCTTTTTATCAATATTTTTATATCATACGTACAAAGTTTATAATAATATAGGTATTTATGTATTTTATATTTGTAAGTTTTTTGTTGAGACCACAACAGTGAAAATACATGTTTGCATCGAATGGTCAATACGGGAATGACATCGGTACTTAGTATATTATAGCGTATTTTAATTCTGATTTCAGTATCACAACATTCAACACCACGAAAGAACAAATTTGAACGGTAGTTATTACAAAAAATGTAGTATTTTCTGTGAGCAAACGAAAGTTTAGCGATAAGTACATAAACTTGCGAAAAATGGGAAAAAATTGCAAATGAACATTCACAGGGATAATTTGAATCCGTTTCACAATCCACTAATTAACTAATATACTTACCTAATACATTTGACGGTTTTGTTAGTAAGAAGAAATAGAGAAGAAATATGAACTACTATGGCACAATCACAATTTTTATATAGATTACTACTTGCATCCTAAATCTATCACCTACCCTAACGGCTATCTTTCTGTTTTATTCATCAAGAATAACTGCCTAGAGTTGTTGATACTTTTAATTAATACGATATCACTAATTACTAACTAGATCTAGTGAAACTTGGTAATACATATTATATATTTTTATACTTTTTTATAATATATATGCATTCTGTATTTCCTCTTGGACACGATCAACTAGGTAATTTGGTTTGGGAAGGCTAACGCGTATGTGTTCGGAAGTGAGTGGTCTTGTATGTAGGTAATTTTATAGAGGATAGAAAACTATATGCGGCACAGCCCTTCTATCGTAATTTTGTGATTAAAAATTTCATATCTTTTGTTTGCCTGATTGTTAGAAAATAATGTAGTGGTGCAGTTTGGCGAATGAATAATTAGGAAAGTCATTCTGATCCTAGAGTACTGATTGCAATGTGGGAGGATGAGCGGAGTACTGCATAGTTTTCGTTTCTTCAGCGGAATTTAGTCTTCTAAAGTAACATCCTGGAAATTATATAATTTCGACGAGAAAACAAAAATTAATAAATGATATAATATTACTCGTTCTGTAAGCAAGTTATGAAGTTAGTTTTTTTTAGTTTTGTATACCTGAAACAGATAACTCATGGATTCCTTATGATGCGTTCGTCTAATAGCTTCACTCAACAGTACAGATATATCGACCTAACTAAAAGAAACGATGAAAGAAAATGTTATTTGTTCAATTTTAGGCATAGAAAACATGGTCCAATATAGCTTACCGTTTTGATCTTTACACACTGTAACTTTTGATGATCGTGTGGCACCGTGTTCGTTACGACAATTTCATCAATTGGCGATGCCTCCAACAGCGACGGGGAGTCAGATGACAGTAGACCATGAGTTGCCAAAACGTAAATACGACTTGCACCTTTTTCTTTTAACGCCACGGCAGCATCGACGAATGCACTGGCATCATCAATTAGGTCCTCCTGTAATAATATTCAATATAATCACAATATAATTTTATCAATGTATCACTTCATTCAAAAGACTTTTATAAAGTTAGGTATGTATATATAAACGTACCACCATGATAGCAATTCGGCCAGAGACATCTCCAACGACTATGGAAAAAATATTGTATTTTCAGCTGGTGCGATTGTATTTACTACATCATAATTTTATGTGAACAGTTGTTAAAGAATGGAACGAACCTGTTAGAGGTGGCTTCTCTTTTTTCAAAGATGATGGCACACCAAGCGATATGTCCATGAGACGAGTGTTAATATTACGATCTAATGGCGGAGAGTATCTTCCGTCTATTTCATCTGATTCTCCTTCTTTCACTTCACCATGAATTACAGCAATACCGACACGAAGTCTTTCAGCGTAAGAAGTTGCCTTCTTTGCCGAACCGGGATTACGAGCAACCATAACAGAATTCTTGTAGTCAGGAATCTAAAATCATAAGTTAATTAATAACATGTTATATAAAATGATGAAACAAATTAAAAGGTTATCTGCCAGTACTTACACAATCCTGAATATACTGGAGTAAAAATGGAGAGGCTCGAAGATTGTCAATAGGTACATCGAAAAAACCCTGGATTTCCTTGGCATGCAGATCCATTGTGATTATATGTGTAAATCCAGATTTGCACAGCATCTTAGCTAATAATTTTGTCACAATGCAGCCTCGCTTCCTCATTTTACCTACGGCAGAAGAGAACAAAAAACCAGTTGGTCAGAATGAGAAATGGTAAAAAATGATTACACTGAGAAGTCAGAGCAAATGTTTGTTCACAGTTGCCCAATTTCAATCCTAGTCGACTGCAATCACAGATTCCAAACCAAGTGGTTAACGAACAATGTAGTAATGTAAAAATGTCTTTGTAATTAATCTTATTATTGAAAGAATTACCTTGCAACAAGGTTCGCCAACTCAGGGTGTGAGTTTCCTGAAAGGATAACGAAATCTGATGGACCTTCCATACTGCTTTCTGGGAACCTAAATAGGAAATAACAGTAAAAACAGATTTTAGAACATTTGACAAGACATGACAATGTTAACAATATAATGGCTATGCTTTAACAATAATACTTACCTTTAACAGACCACTAGAGATAGCACAATCTCAATGTGCTAAGAATAAAACAAATCAAACAGAAAAAGATGTACTTCCGAACAGCTTGAATTCATGAGACGGGTACACCAAATCAGTTCCAACATTCAAAACGGGATCCTCCGCATTTGTCCTGTTTGGTAATATAGACCTTTATCTTAGCAGCCGCTTGAATAGTCTTTCTTCTACATTTAATCCAGCCGAAATAACGACCTTGCTAAGCATTCCTTAAAGATTTCCACTCAATTATTCTAGAACATACACAAACAACACATGAAAAATGATTATATTGATCAAACATCAACGTCAATTCATCTAACACCTCTATGAAATACATAAAATATAAGACAAGGGTATAACGAATTTTAACGGAATAACGCAAACCACGACACAACATGTAATGCGTCTACATTCAAAATAGAATTTTAACGTCGACACTTGACGCTGACGTCAATACAGTCGATATCAAGTTTCATCCACGCTTCCCAACAAAAACTTCAATCGAATCAAACCCGTTTCTTATGAAATCAAGTCTACTTTCCAAATTACGAGCAACTATAATAACACGCAATCCGTTTCCTCAATTAATGTATTTACACGTATAACTTAACAGTGTTTAGCTATTTATAGTATAAGCTCTTTGGTAGTTAGCAAACCGTTACCACCTCTACTCCTGTCGTTGCATCACTAATGATATCTGACTAAACAGAGAAGTGAGGGGGAGGGATTTAGCCAGAACGGAAATGGATTCTGATTTGAAGAGTCACCACGTGCATAACGCCAAGTTACACAAATAACCTTACCTTTGATTTCTCCACGCGTTTCAGTTTAACACCTCCACCTCACTCAAACTCCAACTCAATTAACTTTAATTGCTCTCAATCAAACAGGAAAAAATTTGGCAGCATTTGAACAGTTCACACCTGCTCTCTCACTCTGTCTACGTCTTTCTCTTTTGGCCTGTGTGAGTATTTTGGACTTTTCGGTGCTCCACTCTCTGCTCCTATTTACATGAATGAAAGGAGAAGAATGGCTTTTGTGAGCCAAAGAGTGAGCTGCGAGCTCCAACTTTCTGTTTTTATGGCTCTTCTATGCAATTCAGCTTTGTTGTCTGGAAAAAAGGGTAACGTGCTGCTGGTGACGGATGTGCAAAAAAATTGAGGACAACGGACGGAGAGGCTGCAAAAAAATACGCACGTAGTAATAAAGCTCGTTTTCCTTTGGCAAGACTCGGTTCACTACCGATAAATTCAATACTCATCCAGCACAGATCTATTTTAGATAGATGAGACGAGTCATGAGGTGACCACTACAATGTGGCCATTCAAGCAATTTAATAAACTACCTAAATTTTAATTGCCTAAAAATGTACTATTCAACGTACATAAAGGTACCTGCTTCAACCAGGCTACGTGATATTACAGGGATGCACACTAGAGACGCCACTCTCTGAGCTCTAAAATCCATTCTACTAACTTTTATAACAAAAATGCTAAATATAATTTATTCATGATAAATGGTTTTGTGTAAAATATCCAGATTGGGAGAGTAGACTAGACACGCATTCCTGCTTGAATAATAGCTTGTATCACAATTCCCCATTTTCTCTTGTTCCATCTTCCCACTTTTCTTTTTGTGTTCTTACTTCTTTTTAAGAAAATAATGAAGAAAGACACGAAGCAGACACGCAAACGAACAACTAATGATAGGTAAATAANTTTCTCTTGTTCCATCTTCCCACTTTTCTTTTTACGTTCTTACTTCTTTTTAAGAAAATAATGAAGAAAGACACGAAGCAGACACGCAAACGAACAACTAATGATAGGTAAATAATATAATTATACCATTTATCACAAACCTGCTATACAACAACAACTCGGGTTGGGTATTAGGTATGTTGTTGTATGGAGCTTCCTGAAAAATTATGTGAAGGAATAACAAAATGAGATGAAAGTCTGGAAAAATGTAATTACGATAAACTGGACGCGGAGATAGATGTATATAAAAAATATGTAGAAATATAATGACTGGAAAGTTTGGAAGGTACTAAAAAATACAAGTAAACTAAAAACTAAACTTGAGTCAAGTTCTTTGTAAGTGTAACTTCCTTCAGGTCTGCCAAACAACAACTAAATCAAAGTTCTATGTAGAATGTTCAGCAGGAAACAGCCAAAGCATCATGCAGCCATGATAATTCTTTATTTTTACAGATTAAACAAAAGCCTATCTGAGAGACCAGAAAAAATAATATGTAGTAAAATACATGTTGACTTTACCATTGATGATCATGATGGCCTATATAGTTTTTAGCTATTTTTTCAATGTTTTCATACAGACTGTGTGAGTTGTATAGAATGCACATTGCACAATGCAAAAAGGCTAACTTCCAGTGATAGAGTATGTCAACAGCGTGCTATTGAATGTAGTCACGTAAAGGGAATTACTTTTGTACGAGTCTCCTTGTCTATTTACACGTGTGTTGTATGATGTCAGTCAGTAGCCGGAAATGGACGAACGCCAAACGGAACGGCTCAAACAAATAACAATTTTCTGTTGGAAACATGAAAGCTTTTTTAATACCTTTGTTTCTTTATAACCCTTTCTCTTTTTATATATTAACTCATTTCATACATCTATCACCCAATTAGTATAATAGCACCCGAGAAAAGATAATTTGTCATTATGTGTGCGCACATATGAACATGCAATTTGTTAAGATTTTACGATTTTCTCAGAGTGCCCCCAACAAACTCCCGAACAAGCAAGGAACAAGTATACCGAGACCGACACCAATGGATTGAATGTGTGAAAAAAATATGAGAAAAACATGTGTGTTTGTTGCAAAACATTGCAAACATGTCAGGAAAGTAAGAACACATCGCGTGCATGTACAATTGATGCAAGTTGACAAGGTCGGTGTGGATAAGGAAAAGCTAATTGATTGATTATAGTAGATTGGTAGTTAGTTTGATAGGCTAATGTTAAAGTTTCTTACGAGAACTTCTCGGATATACGGCCAAACTTTGTTTATTAATTCATTATCATGCCCTCTTGTTAGATCTTCAAGTTTGATAAGCCGTTGTCTTCTGAGTCGTAAAGTGAAAAGTTTTAGTATAGCTATGTCATCTAGCCGGAAAAGAGGTGACAACCGTAAACAAAGTGAAGTTGGTGATGCAACGGGAGGAAAGATGGGAAGGGGGGCAAGGTCGAAAAGAGCTATTAAAATTGAGGTGGAGCAAGATAATGAAGACAATGCTGAAGTATCAAAGTATTTCGTGAAAGAGGAGAAGAAATTAGGTGTTGTTAAGGAGGAGAAAGTAGAAGTGGATCCTGAGTCGTTAAAGGAGGAGGCGGGGGAATCATCTTCCAAATCTGTTTTGTCGCCAACAAGCAATGAGGAATTGGAAGGAAAATCGCCCTCCAAGAAGAAGAAGAAGGTGATTGCAGCGGTTAAAGTGGAGCCTCCAGCTAATTGGGAAACAATGCTGGAAAATATAAAGATTATGCGTAGCACTAAAACGGCTGCTGTTGACACAATGGGATGCGAGAGGACAGCGGATTTGACAAAAGAACCAAAGGTAATTTGACATGGTCTTCATTTATTTGATATTTTAGTTTGTTAGACGATTTCCTGTTGACAAGGTCATATAATTCATTATATGTTCTTGTTTTAGGTGCAGCGATTTCACACATTAGTTTCTTTAATGCTCTCAAGTCAGACAAGAGATCAAGTGACCTATGCTGCAATGGAAAGATTAAAAGAAAGAAGTTTGACCGTTCAAAGGATGATTGATATTGACGAAGAGGAACTTGCGGAGCTTCTCAAACCGGTCAGTTTTTATAAGAGAAAAGCAACGTACATTAAGAAGACCGCAGGAATTCTCCGGGAAACATACGCTGATGATATTCCAAAAACTGTCGATGACCTATGTGCCCTTCCAGGAGTTGGCCCCAAAATGGCTCACATTTGTATGAATGCTGCTTGGAACGAAAACACGGGAATAGGTTAGCTATACACTAATTTTCCTTACTTTGGTTAGTTATTATCCATACTATAGTGATTATCCTAGGACTTAATTTTATTATCCGTAGGTGTTGACACTCATGTCCATCGAATTTCAAATCGCTTGAAATGGACAGGATCAAAGGGTACTTCCACACCTGAAAAAACCCGAGAAGCTCTTGAATCTTGGCTTCCAAAGGAAATGTGGCAAGAAGTCAACATTTTATTGGTTGGTTTTGGACAGGAAATTTGTCTTCCAGTTGGACCTAAATGTGGAACGTGCTTGAATAAAGATATTTGTCCCTCAGCTAAAATTGTTAAATCCAAAAAGAAATGATGAAACCCGCCCGATGGGTATCGCCCGTCACGCTCCAGCAATTATTAGTTTTATATGTATTTACATTATATTCATATTTTTTCTATTCGTCAATAATAACAACTTTTTATTCAAGATTTTACAATTTTTATACTTTTCAAGTTTATAAATTTTTGCACTCATTAAAAATATGATTCCAGAACAATTTAAATAGGATAGGAATCTGTGATAAATGAACTTTTAACCTGAAATTGTTTTGGACAGGAAATTTGTCTTCCAGTTGGACCTAAATGTGGAACGTGCTTGAATAAAGATATTTGTCCCTCAGCTAAAATTGTCAAATCCAAAAAGAAATGATGAAACCTGTCGGATGAGTATCGCCCGCCACGCTCCAGCAATTATTAGTTTTATGTATTTACTTTATATTCTTATTATTTTTCTATTCGTCAACAATAACAACTTTTTATTCAAGATTTTACAATTTTTATACTTTTCAAGTTTATAATTTTTTGTACTTATTAAAAGTATGATTCCAGAACAATTTAAATAGGATAGGAATCTGTGATAAATGAACTTTTAACCTGAAATAAACATTGATGAACACTTTAAATTAATTGGGACAAGATCCTGCTATTACAGCTTCTGCAAGAATCGGCCCTTTATTAGTGGCTATCGCGAATAAATGTTGATCGCCAACTTGGAATCCACTTATATCTGTTGCTCCAAACACGGGGGCCTTGTAATATTCTTGGAAGCCCTACAAATAGACATAAAAGAAAAACAATGAATATACCAATTTACTTGACACCAAAGCTTTGTGTTTTCCGAAATCAAAACCCATCAAATCATACCTCCACAAATCGGTTTTCATAAAACGTGATTCCCTCCTGCGGAACCGTAGTCACCAAAAAGCATTGTCTGCACAGACACGTTGTTCTCAGCCCTGTCACAGGCCAATTGGACCTTAAAGTTTGCGACATCACAAAATTTCCTCCAGGTTGCTCATACCTGAAAATCATCACTTCTCCAGACGCCGAGTTACCTTCTTGAGCAAACGCAACAAAGCTCTGTTTGTAAAATTCATTTGAAGTTTCCGTTACAATAAACTGGACATCAAACGCCCCATCAGTCATAACGGTCCTCATTAGCAAAAACTGATTAGTTGTCGATGACCACATGTAAACGGCCGAGTCTGCATTGCAAGAACTTTCATCAATGCTGCTTTTACTATTTGCAATAGCAAGCATCCAAATATTGTTGACTTTGCTTAGGGCAACTTTTCTCGCTCCATGGGTTTCGATATTTTGAACATTTTCTAGGTGCCCACTGGGGTCAATCCTCATGACCCGGGTTACCGTAGAATGACTTTTTGTGTTCTTATCAAAATATTGTGCCAGTACAATGAAGTCTGTTTCCTTTTCGGAAAAGACGCCTACGTCACTAATATAGCCCATCTTCGTGTTGCTGATTTCCTGTTCGCCTTGGAATATTTTTGTGGTATCGTCCTTATCGGTGACACATCTAGGAAGATAATCCATAAATCAAATACTGTCAAGTAATCATTCTATTTTAAGAAGTTTTACAATATTCGTATGTATTTATTTACGTCGTGTTGCTGGAAGTAGACTCGCTAATGACCATATAGCTCCGCTTGTTGGGACTAACAACGTTAAAAACATTGAGACATTGGTCTGCACCAATCGACTTGACCCGACTGCCAGTGTCTATCTTACTGTCAGAAAATTCCCTAAGGTTCACAGTAAAAATGGAGTTACATTGGCATCCCTTCGGGAGACCTTTTTCTTGACCGTCAGCGTCACGGTGGAGTGTAACGAAAATATCTCCCGATTTCACTTGAACGTGATCAACTTTCGTCTGAGCACCTAAGCCAAGGCTGGTCATATCCTGTTTCATGCGCAAATATTCCAACCAAACTGGACGCTCTTGTGTAATCTGTTGTAATTTAGAAGCTTCCACACTGAGCTCTTTTGATAGAGTCATAGGTCTCTCTGCGTCACTAACCAGCCTACTAATCCGTTCTGAAACTTGGTTCGAAAATTGTTCAATGTGAATATCATTGATAGACTCCACTTCCAACTGTTGGTTGACTATCACTGGAGCTTCAAATATGACAGGTCTGGTGATTATCTCCTTTCTATCTACTCGATATGTAGAATCAAGCAAGTTTTGGATGGGGAGGTTGTTTAAAGATTGTGTCTCTACTTGCCCCTCAATTAGCAGATTTTTGAAAGTCTTTTTCCCAGATATTGTACGCAGGTTCTTAACTTGACTCTTTTTCAAGACATTTGAAACGTTAATATCGTTTATGGTGGGCACTTTGTCAGCCATTCGTGCTGTCAACCACGGACACTCGTTGAAATGAAAAATCACCCTGCAATTGCTGGTTGGGCTTGGATAAACTGACTCGGTTGTCCATGAGAGATCCCAAATCTAGACCAAGAGTGGACACTGATTCAATGTCTTCTTCAACACGAAAGTCACTAAACTGCACTTGACTAATTTCAACTTCATTATCCGTTAGAACAAGGTCCCGTGTGGAAACATTCCCTATTTTGTCTGTATAAATGGGGCACAGTGAGAAAATGTAGTTTTAGAACAAAATTTTTTGAGAATATTGCATGACACCGTTTTATACTTCGTATTAATGACTAATTTATCGCTTATCATGCTTTTTACCTTTAACTTTCAAATTATTCACTTGTAGGGGACTTCGAAGTAGCTTTCTGCCTAGGATTTTCCTTTGGTCAGATACGTCGTCTGTTTGAACAATGTCGTCACTCATCGACTTCAAATTTATGTCGTTAACAAGTGAAACGTCTAGCTTATTAACTGGATTAACCAGGTTTTGAATTTTCAACGGTTTCGCAAATGCATTGGAACCCGAGAGCATCTTTATAATTAAACAAACAAAATACCAATTAAAAATTTGAATAGGCACTCTTCGTGAGGATAAACAACAATGCATGACCATTTACCATATCTGTAGCATCCTTCATCACTACATCCTCCTGAATCCGTTGCAGGTTTACATCTGCTAACCATTTTTCTGGAGTACTTATTTCTGAACTCTGGAATCCCTTTGAAAATGTA
>JAHZMV010004592.1:0-14383 GCA_027743765.1 Coecobrya sp. COE2 | reverse complement strand
GACAAAAATAAGGCTGGTCAATACAAAGCAATAGTAGAAATCAGAATTCCATTTTTCATTCCTACTTTGCCAGCAAACGACAATGTTGCAGAATCACCTCAGATTTTTAAAATACTCCCAATTGGCAAATATATTGGGTAGTGTACTTATCCGATGGGATCAACTCGGCAAAGTTATGAAAATGTGCACAAATTTTGAGAAGCAACAAAAACTGCTTCATCGAAAATCCATACTTCACAAGTTCCTTATCCTTCTAATGGCCGCCGGAGCTGCAAAATCGTTTTTCTTCTCGCATCATTCTCCAAGTCCATTAGAATTTCTGGATTTTGGAATAGGATTTGCCTGTATAGTTGCAGGACATTCTTTCATAGAGACTTGCAAAAAACATGCGACAACCATTTGCGGTTACATAAATGGAATCATGTCGTTCCCAGGGATGATAAAAAATTCAGAACGATTGTCTAACAGACAATTATATGTTCTGGAAAAACTAAGCGTCTATCTTGCGTATATGACATACATTGGTATATGGATTGATCCTGCGATATATGTCTACGGATTGCACTGGTGTAATCCTTGCAAGCCTAGTATTGCTGGATATTGGTTGCTGCCACAATGCTCAATGTCCATTGGCCAGGATCAAGATTCAATCACAGTATTCATTTCAGAAAGTCTTCTCAAACTCGGCTTACTTTGTGTTAATCACTGGATGTGGTCATTTGGAGTTAACGCTGGAGTCATGCTATGCATAGTTTTAATACTGTGTACAATTACGGTTCGGGTGTTTCTGCAAATGTAAGTTGTGGCGAATTTATGACGAGTTTCAAACTTGTTCCCCGATTGTAATTAAATTTTTATTTCATAACAGGTTCATGGAAAGAAACTTGACTGGGGACATTGACACAGACACTACAACAATTCATTACAGAACGTTGCAGGTTTTGGGCGTCTTGATGAACGAAATTCAGCAGAAGATAGTCATAGTAGTGGTTATCATGGGGATTTTGTTACAGTCTGTTTCAGTGTCAGCTTTAATTAAAACGCCCTTCTCGGATAAAAATTTTGTATACATTTTCTTTTTTACTGTATTCCTCCTTCAGGGTGTACTAGTAACATTGGTTGTAATAGGGGTGATGTCCCAAGTCTTCACACAATCCTGCAAAACTTTTGAGACGCTAGAGGTACAACTTGGAGGGCAAGGTTCAGTTTCGAGGAAAGATCGCCGATATCTCAAAAGACTTTATAGTAGTTGTGGTTACGTAAAGGTTCGATTTGGGGACTTGAACTTTGTCGATAAACTGACACCTCTACGGTGTATAGATTTTGCAAATAATCTTACGGTACAGTTTGTCCTACTTAGTAAACAATAAGCTACAACATATAGCAAATTTGCAACCAATTTGTAGTCTAGCGTGCCATGTATCGTATATATTATAAATATGTACAAGTAAATGGACCAATAAAGAGTTTAGTTTATTAATAAACAGTAGCAGGCAACACATAGCAGGTAACAACATATTTATCTAAAATAATAATAATCATTCCTACATGCATTCATTCTAGATTGGAATTAATTGTATACCTTTTTTCACCAAAACTATAAGATCATAATCATTTAAAACATTCTGCTTCGATCATTAACTGAAAATTCTCAGCCACGTCCATACCAAATATCTAGAGCCACATCTACTGCGTAATGCAAAATTATTTTTTAAACGCTTCGTGGTAATCACGATGGAATCTTTTTAAATCCCATGATTTTGTTCGGTATTATGTTAAACATTTAATTAAGTTTAAGTAACTTCTACCTTATGCCTTCCAAATAGTTTATGTAAGCATATCGTTGCTTGTATAGAAAAAGTTAATGTGGATTTTGGTGGCATCTGAAAAAGTTGATATGTCGTTTTGTGCACCGATCAAAAGATAATATGGCAGTTTTGAACAGGGAACCAAAAAGTTGATATAACATCACCTTATCATTTCAGGAAGCAGCCTAAGCACGTCGTGCTAATCATAAAATCTCTATGGGGTTTCAAAAAGTCGGCAACAGAATCCATCATTTTATATTTCATACATATGATACAGTAGTCGATTGGCAGGAATGAGACCTGTTCAACCGATTAAAAATCTCATTTTGCCCTAAAACTGCCGTAGTGTATTTTTCTCGCTGCATAAAACGACATATCAACTTTTTCAAATGCCACCAAAAGCCATATCAACTTTTTCCGTACAAGCTACGGTATGTAAACTACTAACATTATTGTTTGCTATATGCTTGCAAATGAGCTTAATCGACATGTGGAATTTGCAAGAAAAATACGATAGTGTTTACGTAGTTTTACGTTCGTGCATTCATAACTTGATCCACATATCACGTACTACAAATCATACATATGACAAAACAATGATATACAAATACTCATTATTTAGCGAGTAATATTTTCCAGATTGCTATAAATATTACATCAGAAACAGGATTTTTAGATTCCATATCCGCAAGATGGAGCGTCGTAGAATCAATTTAATGAGACTAAGCAAAATTTCTACTCTAATTCAACCCAGTCTTACCTCATGCAGCCGTTTAGTGGCATGTAAAATGCAAGTTTGGTAATTGCTTTTTCTGTAGCGAGTTTAGTTAAATTGGATGGATTCTACCTTATCTATACCGGAGATGGACATGCAAAAGTTACTAATCTACTAATATTAACATCATATCATACTAACCAGTATCATACTCCTTTAATTGGCACGTGTAAGTACTTTTATACAAGAAATCCAATAGTAAGGTTTTGTGAGTAGCCTGAGCATCATATCTCAAATATTACTCATTTCATACTACGGAAGAAATTTATAAGAGAATCTTGATACAATATTTATTGAAGCGTTATGGAAATCATTTTATTCGAGAAATGTGAATTATTTTTTGAAACATTATGCAGTTCTGTTATCGATAAAGGTTTTAGTTTTTATATATTCAAATTAGTGGGAATACAAAATACAGAATATTAGACAAAGTCAAAGGTAGCGATCTTAAGGTTACATATTAGTGCGCGAACTATAGACCACGTCCAAAATATGCATTCTTATTTGAAATAACATACTAAAATAGTAATGCAAGTGGAATATTTAATATAAACGTGGTCAGGTGATGCAGCATTGGGAATATTTCCGGGATTTTATCCGAAGGAAATATATAAACCAGATATTAAGATTAAGAAATCAATACAAGGTTAAAATTTTTTAGCAATTTTACACGTGCAATCGATTTTTGCAAAGTGATAAAATATCTCAAAACTTATGAGTCATAAGTGTGATTACCTACATGTACTCCTGTAATATCTGACACGGCTACCTGAACAAGCACTTATCACAGTTAAATATTTTTTCTCATCGTTCATCAAACTACAACAAAATCCATTTAAAATGTTCATGTTGCTATCATAACGCATATTTAAAAGGTGAGAAAATAGGAAATAAAGTTTCATATCTAAACGGAATTCCATAAGCTCATTTAAATCTAATGTATCTAACATCCAATAGCTTTGTACGGCTCCTTAAAAATATTACAGTGCAACTAAACCTCGTTTGTATTTAAAAGATTACAAGGAATATTTACTATAACAAATAAATCCATCTAGAGTCAGATAACAAGGCGTTTATTCAGAAGAGATGCAATAATAATCGTTTCATCTGCATGCCGCTCTGACAAATTAATCAAATAAAATACTTGGACAATTCTTGCTCCACAATGGTGAATCATATAGCGCTATGACTCTCCTTTATTTTTCATCAGTGCTCCGCAGACTGCCAGCTGACGTCAACAAGTATCGAAAATTATAATGTATCTTCAAATTATGTATATCAGAGGTTAAACTTCAATGGTTACAAATTACATAGGGCATTGCAAAAAGACCACAACATTGCAAAACTTGAGAAAAGGGAATACTTTCAGCTCGACATAAATTCAATTCTTCGCCCCTTTTCTCTGGATGAATGCTTAATTGTCAGCAGTAGTTTCCGCCAAATCAGCTTTGCATCCCCGCCTAAATTTCCAACGATTATAAGGAACGTTCGCCCATCAAACATCAACAGATTGTGCGATGAGGATAGAGCTTCCACGGATCTCAACGGCTTTATTTGGGTCCCTTCTAGCGCAGAAACATTTTCAGTGACTTATTCTGATAATGTCACAAACCTGCCATGTCATTTGTCCAAATTTTCCGGTGGATTATCACTTTATGGTGTTCTTGGAACAAGTTACTGCACAGAGTTGGATATTCTATTGTTTTCCTTAAACTCCAGACCATGGAACTGTCAAATTCAATTGGATTGGTTAATGCCTGACTACCTCTTTATGATAGATCAACAATTGGGCATATTTTCAAAGGACATAGGTCCGGAACTATCATTCTTTCCGAGCACAATACCAACCATTAAAATAAAAGTTGATACTTGGGAATATAAGAAGTATACGAAGCAAGATTTACATAATTGGATGCTACCATCACAATCCCTGTTTCTGTCTAGATACAACGTTGGGGAGCTAAGCAACGAATTATTTTTCATTGCTTATTTAACATGCAGCGAAAACCTATCAACACATGATTGCACTTATAAGCTGATGATTATTTTGAAACCTTGTTCATCCTGCCGGAACGGATTAACTATGAGTGTTACTAAACATGAAAGTTTGCCAATGAAACATCTTGTAAGGATTGGTACTCTTCAGCCAACAGATGCTTATGAGTTACTTCCCGTATATACCCACGGATATAATGGTCGTGTTGGATATAACGTTTTACAGTTATTGATGAAATCAAGACCAAAGTACAAACTTGAGTCAGCCGCTGTACTAGAAGTAGTCCGAAATGATTGGGATGAAGATATGAAACTGTCATTTGTGTTAGCATTTATCCTATCTACAATTTTTAATAATCATACCTTGACGGATCCGAAATATTTCAGTATAGTAATGCGTACATCCTCCCTGAAAATCAGTAATAGTGAGGATAGGTTCTCGTTCAGAGACTCAATATTTACATTAGTAAACGAACTTAGTACATTTAGTTTAGTTAGTTGTGGTTATCGAGGTATTGACTCACTTCCATACCGAGAGTTTTTTGTTGTGTATGATGGTTCTGTCTGGAAAATATTATGCTTGGTATCCCTGGTGCAATTAAAGGTAACAAAGTATTTAGCGAATCGATTGACTAGGGAGTACAGAATAAATAATATTTTAGGCAGATTACTTTACTTTTTGAAGGTATTGCTTGAACAGGGAGATCCCTTTCCTAACTCATATTTTAAAACATTTGGGTTAAGACAAATGGTTGCTGGTGCCCTTTTGGCGGGAATAGTTTTAAGCAATGCTTATAAAAGCGAAAATGTGTATAATATTTTAACTCATACTTTAAAACATTTGGGTTAAGACAAATGGTTGCTGGTGCCCTTTTGGCGGGAATAGTTTTAAGCAATGCTTATAAAAGCGAAAATGTGTATAATATTGTAACTCCCAGACGTTTTATTCCCTACCAAAGCATCAGCGATTTTTTTGCTGACAAGTTCACAATGCTGGTCCGATACGAAATGTCGATATTTCATTCAATTCAATACTATGGTATAACGCCGGACTATCCATATGCTAACATCACAGATATTGATGCACTACAGGTTTTTCAAGGTGCTGAAGCTAACATATTTACATTATATCCGGAAGGAACCTCGTTGCTAGATTACATTTATGAAGATGATAAGAACTATAATAAAACGAAAAGGATTCAAGAACTCGATTATTTGTATAAAATGCTTAATATGACAAAGTATATTAATAGGTTAATACCGAATCTAACAAATTTAGTTAGCAAGTATGATTTTTACAATCTCAGCTTAATTAAAGATTATGGGTTACAATCTGATATTTTGTATAAAGATTATACGCCAAACCTTATATACAATCTGCAGAAAATCCAGAGTGACCTCATATATAACGACTTGGAAGAATGCAACAATACATTTTGGATATTACCAGACCACTCATCAAAAAACGTTTCCCGCCGGCTGCGAATATCCGGAAAACATTCCGATGTGATAGAGCATGATTTTGGAAGAATGTATTTGGATATTCACTTAGGCGGTCTTATTCCACCATATATTATAGCCAGAATTTCTTCGGTATTTTCATCTGGTGTGTTGGTGTGGTGGACAAAATTGATTTCCAAAGCGTACATACAAATTGAAAATCCGGATAAACCGAGAGAACCCAATATGAGAAGCAATATTCTGGTTATATTCGTATTATGGGGGAGTGGTGTAACGATTGCGTCGATTCTGTATTTGCTTGAAGTACGTAAAATATTGTTCGCCCTGATAAAATATTTTATAGAAGTATGTGTCAAAACTATTTTTACAATATTGAGAACTGTCAAGTCAAGCAAATCATACATCCAATATTATTTTCATAAGGTGGTGAAATGCCAATTCAACAATTCGGTTGCTGTATATTAAACAACCACAATCATTTGTACGGTGTTTATTTAATGATTGGTAGTAGCACTCAATGATTTGACGAATATGCTATCGAATAACTCAAATCATCATGAAAAATTCGCCTTGTTATGTCTGAATGATGTGATAAATCAGAAATTAAATTTCACCAAATTCTCTTCAGGGTGATACTAAAAATTTAAATATTGACTTAAAGAAGTGCTAGCGCCAGCATAACTTTATCGTAGTCAGAATTTGATTAATTACATATATGGTTGCAAATATAACCTATATAAACACAATTAATCTAACTTTATAATATGGGAATATATTTTCCAAAAACTGTGTGATTTTTGCCTCATATTGGTTATTACCGCTTTCTTATATGTACATAAATGTATACGTACTTTAATACCATATTAAAAAAATTAATTTTGTTAATGTTCTGAAATAAATAATGCTATCAAACAATTTAAGAAGATGCTAATTTCTCAAGCAAGAATTAATTTTTCATCGCTAAGACATCATTAGGGATTCAAAATGCGAAAGAATTGGAATTAGCATACACCATTAATTATTAGCACAACTACATTTTCGCCTTAAAGATTTTTTAATAAAAATGATGATATAATATTCTTTTGTAATTCTTGCTTCTTCTGCTTATGAGCATATACAATTTGCCTTGACTATTTTTATTTTAACTTGCCTGTAAGGTAATGCTAGCTTTAGAAGCAAACAAATTACGACACTCATATCGTTCTTCAGTCGTACAAAGTTCACATCAGGGTTATTAATACATATTTATGAGGTTATAAATAAAAAGTAGGCAAAAACCAATTTCCGCTTCTACTATTTTCACCATCGACGAAGAAACCTGTAATATTCCAATGTGAACATATGGAGTTCTACTAATATCAAAGTGAGAATAGAAATTTAGTGATATTCCTAGTTATTTATTTCGTGTTATATCCATTCCCATATGCTTTGCAAACTCAACATATCTAATGATATGGAATTCTCTGAATGCTTACGTGTGAACCATGTAATAACCGAACGGCAAAATTGATTTTATATTGTATACTAATTTTTTGGAAGCGTTATAATAAAAATGTTTTTGAATATGCTCTATTCTACCTAGATGATGAAATATTTTATTAGTACTTTACATTTCAAGTTTGGTGGAATGCGTGATGTTTTATTACACTCCATATAAATATTTCAACAAATATTTGTTTCAACGGAATTTAAACGAAGTTTTCCAATTCTCATAAAAATGAGTAATATCAGAAGAATTACGATCTCCAGATTTGTTGTATCTGTACTACTTTTGTTGCAAGTACCATCGAACGGTGAAGAAGAAAATTTCGTTACAAAAGGCGACATATTTACAACAGAACTTATAAAGGGGATTATACAAACCAGATATTTTACTAAATCCATATGTTTGTTAAATATTCAAAACGACGCCGTGGATATAAGTGTGGTTAATCAAATTCTGGCTGAACCGTTCGTCATCTCCAAATATACCAACAAGGCTAACTTATTCGGCCGGACGATACATAAATTTTACTTTACCAGTTGTTTTACAAATATAATCGCTCTTGGTAAGGAAGGACACACTAAAAGTTTGGTACAGGACACCACTCGTGATGACAACATCGTTCTTGCTGCCAAATCAACATGCCATAAATTATATCCTGAGACATTTTCTTTTCGATTTTGGTGTAATAGATACTCCAATAGTTTGAGTAATAATCGAAATGTATTTTCGTTGTCACCGACTGCGATACTCAACCAGAAAATTCTTCGAGTGGGATTTATCGACTATCCACCCTTATTTTCTAAGGATGGTAAAGGTAATCTCACGTCTGGGTCTTACTACTTGCTTCTGAATGAAATATCTACTAGATCCAATCTCACCATTCTCTATAAAGAATGGTTATATCAAAACGGCGCTGGTTTCGGAATTCGACTTAAAAATGGATCATGGACTGGAATGATGGCTGATATAATAAATGACAATTTAGACGTAGCCGGGATCCTTATTCAAAATGCCGAGAGAATTAATTACGTAGATTTCACAAGTTTTACCGGAACATTTGAAGTGAGCTTCTGCCTCCAGTCTCCTGAATTTAATCGTGATTGGAATTCGCTTGTAAATTCACTTCCATACGAGCTATGGATATGTTTAGTATTCTCATTGGCTCTTGTGACCTTCATTATTTCCGTTAAAGTGAAACATATCGTGTATAATATTTATCATCCAACGTTCAACTACCATGTATGCTTACGATGTCTGAAAATATTTTTTGATCAACCAAGCACCAAGCCAATGCATGATGTGAATCGATTTTTGTTTCTACTTTGGATACTATGCAGCTACATTATCGGGAATGTATACAAAGGAAATATATTTGGTGGTCTCACAATTAAAATGGAGATTGCAAACCCAAAATCGTTTAAGGATCTTGATCAATTTCAACCACAATTTACAAAAATAATGCCCCTATTATCAAATGAAAGCTTGGTTGCAAAAATATTTTCAGGTTCAGACAATCCTAATTTGAAATCAATATCAAAAGAATTGGTGTTTAACAAAAAGTCAGTTGACTCGTGCATGAATATTGCACTTACAAATAATAGAATTGCTTGTATTTTTCATAAGGATGCACTCTATATAAACCGAGCAAAGAATGTTGCAAAAAATTCATTATTTAGAAATCTGGATGTTGCAAATGCAAACGAAGTTCAACTTTTTCTTGCAATGGGCGTATCGAAAACATCCATTTATCGAGAAGCAATTAGTTGGTTCATCGGTGCAGCACAAGTTGGTCATCTTCTAGAAAGGTGGAATTCTGAATATATAAGAAATGTGGAACGAAAAGCGGCACTAAAACATAGAGAGAAGAATCTTTATGATGAAAAAGGTTGCGATGTTCATAAAAAGGAATGGTGTGTATTTACCATTGAGGATAGTCTTCAATTATTTATCGGACTACCATGCAGCATATTTGCTTTCGCTATTGATTTTTCTTTGGGAGAAGTATTACCAACCTTCTAACGTTGTTATTATCAAGAGTAAGAGTAACATACAAATTTTCAGGTTTCCGCATTAGTTTGCTATGAAATGAGAAGTGGGTAATGATACCGTTCGGTTAATATTTCTCGTCGTACTAAAATAAATAGCTATGTCGAACCAATAGCAAGTAATTTATAAATGCATCGTAGTAATTGGAGCGGCCGCTAAAGCTCGAATTTTTAATAGCTTTAGCTTCAACAAATATTCGTAACAATATGTAGGTAAAGGTTTTTTGAAAAAATGTGAAATGGTAAATGTTAGCGAATTTTTAACTATAGTGAAAATTGATAATTTTATGTTTTTCAAAACTATTTTTAAGCAAATAAATTGTCCTAAATGACTTTATTATTGACGATCTTATTATTCACACTTTTGTAAAAAATTATAATTTAGATGCAGTACAAATTTATAAGAGGATATAGTAGTTTCAATAAACTGAGAGAAACGTGAAAACTTTGTATTCAGCATTTTCTTATGAAAATCCAACAATCCAGTTTTGTTAAATTCTGTAAGGCTATTATGAATATTCTGGACACTTTGATTTATTTCTCAGTTTCCTTACTCTATGTTAAATGATCGCCTTCGTATGGAATTTATCCATGGAAACAATTCGTTGGTTGTTTGTTATGAATGATGATTTTTACAAGGGCGAATAAATTATTCTCCGTTCCGTATACCGTATACATACTTACATATTCATGCAAGAAGGAGGATCAACCATATGATATTAAGAGGAAGTCAAAACAGGAAAATAGCCTCACAAAATCATATATTAACAGTAATTGTCAACTTCCTTTAAATCTAATGTTATATAAGTATATCTAAATTCCACATAAGCAGACAGAACGAAGTTATATTTTTTCTAAAACTACGCATACCTTTGAAAAACTAAATATTCCTAAAAAAATTCTTTGTGTTAAAAATGTCAATTCCACTTAAATTAGGATCTACTATGTTACTCCACAAGATAACAGGCATTTGCCTTTATCCACACATTCTATACTTCGATATTAATAAACACCGATGGCAGGCGGAAACGGATCAAAGAAAACTGTTTCCATTCTATTTCGTGACCCTTTTTCTTTTATTCGGAATATTGTTTCAAAGCGCGGTCTACGAGGTTCTCATATTCTCAAAAGGCACAGGTTCCATTCCTGGTTATGTTGCCATGCTTAATTTAACTCTGGCCGTGTTGTCAATTTACGGCTGGGGATTCTCAATACCAACGATATTTTACCAAAGAGACATGGTAACATACATGAACGCGATTTTGGAATTTGAGACATGGCTGACAGGAAAGAAGTTTTCTTACTCATTGACAGCCATGAATTCCGTTGGCTCATACAAAAATCCAGTAAAACCTAGAAAGAAAATTAAGAAACACAAAAAGCAGTCGAATCCATCTTTACATATGCGGACGTATTTTCGAGCACTTTGCTACGAAATAAAGAAATGCTTACATGGGCAACGTGAGGTGGATCTACTCGGAATTATGATGAATCTGATGGTGATCTACTTGCTTCCCCTGGTGGCCATCCTGGCACCAGTTGGAACCTTGCTTAAATTGGATAATTTATACTACATGTTTACCGATCTAGGTTTGTCAACGATGGAAGGATATTTTGGATACTTTGTTAAATGTTCGCTACAAATGTTCCGACATACTGCAATAACAATTGGTATGACTGAAACTTGTCGAACATTTCTACTCTTCATTAACCCATTGTTTCATCACTTTATAATATATCTGGAATGTCTTAAATTCATAAAAACTTTACCCGTATCGTGCAAAACCATTCAGCTCTACAAATATCTTTGGCGTATTTATAATTATGGGCAGTGGATGATTAAATACGTTATAGCTCTGACAATGAGTACCGGCTTCTTTTTGATAATAATGTTCAATTGTTTTACTATTATTGGGTGGCAGTTTTATCCACTCCCTATTTATTTCGTTGCGATACCTGTCACTATTGTAATTTACGTTTTGGTAATAGTAGCACAAAATATTTGGGAAAGGTGTTTTCTAGTGAGTGAGAATATGATAAGATTGTTCTGGGTTTCGGCTGAAGGAAGTGACTTAAGGCGTTTTGAAAAACGAAGAGTTTTGCAGGGACTAAGACCAATTTTGTTTACGGCCGGAAATTTTGTTAACATGGATCAACAAGCAAAGCGGGGAACAATAAATTTTCTAATTAATTACACTCTTAATGCTCTTTTGCTGTTTGGTATTGTGGAAACAGGTTTACTTGCAACCTAAATGAGCTTAGTAACAATTTCAATGTGCTGAGAAGATGGTTTCTAAAATTAATTATAATTAATAAGATTTGTGCATTTATTTATTATTAATTATTAAAATTTAATCGACAAAATATTTGTGTTGGAAACAAATTTCTGGATTTAAAAAGCAAACCTATGTATATATAATTTTCAGATGAATTGAAAACGTAATACATTGATTTCAAAATATTCGTCATACCAGCTTTTCGGAAAAATAAGCACACTATCTATATAATCTATTTCGTAGGGAATAAGTATGCAGTGTCGACAATAGGAATCATACATACAATTATTCCTCACTATCAATCTTATTTTCTTTCATTTATTTATTTATTATCCTTCATAACGTATTTGTTTAAGCATCATTCAATATATTCAATTGTTATTCTCGTGAACATACGTACATAATTTACATTGAATATTGATTGGTTTTATGGCTTACCAGTATAGTAAAATTAGTTTTTGAATCAAACCAAATGACGACATTATTTGGTCTTTGGCACATGTTTACAATAGGGCTAAAGTATGTACTAGGTTGTATTGGCTAGTAGGCAGAATCTAATTTCCGCTTCTTCTATTTTCAACAAAGACGAAGAAACTTACAATATATGTAAGGCTCTACATGGTTTTATAGCCAATCTAAATAAAAATATGTAGAACATAGTGTTGTATTTTCTTACATGCTTACGCAAGATCTAAAAAATATTTTGAGTTTTTCTGCTTATCATTTATCAATATATGTATGTATATAAAATGAAATGAATATATATATTGGTTGTTTTTTAGGTTACCTGTTACGTAATACCAAATTTGGAAGCAAAACAAACAACGACACTGATGCTATTTGTTATTGGGCAGAAGTTCACAAAACGGCTAAAAATATTTATCGTCGTTATATCGGGAAAGTAATCTGAATTTAATTTCTGCTTTTATTATTTTGAGCATCGACAAAACATAACGATTAGAATAAAAACATTGTAGCTGTTGTGTTTTTTCTTGTTCTTTATGCTATTTCCATTCCCTTACGTGATACTTAATATGTAAGCATATAAAATTCTTATGCCAGTATCGGAAGGCTAACCATTAGAAAAATTATTAACATGAGAAAAAATAATTTTCTTAAAATATCCTTACTGTTTTGTATGTCATATAATCGAAAAGTTTACATTGTGTTCAACGTAGCCGTGCTGGATGATGAACTATTTCATTTTACACTTTAGGTTTCGCGACATTCCTCAGTTGACATTTGAGTATTTATAAAAGTGTGAAAAAAATATTTTACCCTAACTTTAACATGAAGTTTTCAGTTTGTATTAAAATGAATATGATCACGATAATTTGGAATGCAAGATTTGTTATATCAATACCGTTTGTGTCGCTTACTACGGGATTCGGGGAAAAGAGAAATTTCATAACGAATAGCGACGAAATTACACAAACCAGACAATTTTCTAAATATAAATGTTTGCTAAATGTTGAAACAGACAGAGTGGATTTAAACCTATTCCACAAAATACTAGCTGAACCAGTTCTCCTCTCCGCAAATAGAAGCGTGGCTAACGTAAACGTCCCCAGAATGGATTCATTTTACTTTCGCAGCTGCTTCACAAATATAATCGCTCTGGGTGAAGAAGGGCACCCAAAAAGTTTGATTTTAAACTCGACACGTGACGATTATATCATTCTTGCTGATAAATCAACTTGCCAAAAGTTCAACGTGAAGAGATTAGTTTTTGGAGTTTGGTGTACTGGATATGCCAAGAATTTGAGGAAAAATCGAAATTTGTTATTGTCGTTATCACCTATTGCAATACTAAGAGAAAAATTACTTCGAGTTGGCTTTGTTAACTACCCTCCATTATTTTCCAAATATGATAAAAGCAAACCGACATCTGGGTCTTACTACCTACTTTTGAATGAAATATCTACAAGATCGAATCTCACCATTACTTATAAGGAATGGTTATTCCAAAGCGCCATTGGTTACGGAAGGCGACTAAAAATGGTTCATGGACTGGAATGGTGGGTGATATAATAAATGGGAATTTGGACATAACAGGGAATCTAATTCAAAATGCAGAAAGAATTCAGGACATAGATTTCTCTAGTTTTACAGGTACATATGATGTCAGCTTCTCTTTACAATCTCCTGAATTTAATCGCGATTGGAGTTCGCTTGTCAATTCATTGCCTTACGATATACGGATATGCCTAACATTGTCGTTGGCTATTGTCACCTTCATTATTTCCGTAAAGGTGAAACTTATTGTACATAAGATTTATCGTCTAACACTGAACTATCGTGTATGCCAAAGATGTTTGAAAGTATTTTTCGATCAAGCCTGTCTACAGCCAAAGAATACCCTTAATCGATTTCTATTAATGGATTGGTTAATAGGCTGCTTATTTATTGGGAATAGTTATAAGGGAGATTTGTCTGGCGGCCTCACAATTAAACTGGAGATTGCAAACCCTAAATCATTTAAAGATCTTAATGAATTTCAACCAAAATTCACTAAAATCTTGCCCCTTTTATCAAAT